>OX608078.1:66965244-67086810 GCA_951509765.1 Sphenella marginata | reverse complement strand
CATATCAAAATATATAATAACTAGCAGGGTACCCGGCGTTGCTCGGGATGTAAGTAGTAAGGGGGGCTTTCAAAATCAATAATATACTTTAAGATTTCATATTTATATAATATATTATTGCCTACTGGAGAATTTACCAAATTCGAATATTTTGAAAATTATGAAAAAAGAGTATTGAAAACCGGTTTTCAAAAATTTTCTTTTGCGGTATTCGTTGGTAACGTTAGGGGGCCTTTCAAGAATTCAATTTTGACAAATTGTGCCAGGATGAATTCAACTTCAAATGTTGATTTGATACAATATTGTAGGTGTATTAAGGTTTTTCTGAAATCGCATTTTTACCGATAACTCAGTTATAGATAAATTTATCGAAATATGTCGAAGTACAAATGAAACCTGGGGCCTTCCCCTTTCGTTTGATACCCATATTGTAGGGCAAGTTTAAGGTTTTTGGGCAATCACATTTTCACCGATAACTCAGTTATCGATCAATTTATCGAAACCTATCGTAGTTCAAATGAAACCTGCTGCCTTCCCCTTTCGTTTTATACCCATATTATAGAGTAATGTTAAGTTTTTTGGGCAATCACCGATAACTCAGTTATCGATAAATTTATCGAAATATATCGAAATCCAAATGAAACCTGGAGCTATCTCCTTTCGTTTGATACCCATATTGTAGGGTAAAATAGAGGTTTTCGGGCAATCGCATTTTGACCGATGACTCAGTTATCCATCAATTTATCGAAATATATTGAAGTACAAATGAAACCTGGGACCTTCCCCTTTCGTTTGATGCCCATATTGTAGGGCAACTTTAAGGTTTTTGTGCAATAACATTTTCACCGATAACTTAGTTATCGATAAATTTATCGAAATATATCGAAGTCCAAATTAAACCTGGAGCTATCTTCTTTCGTTTGATACCCATATTGTAGGGTAATATTAAGGTTTTTGTGCAATAACATTTTCACCGATAACTTAGTTATCGATAAATTTATCGAAATATATTAAAGTACAAATGAAACCTGGGGCCTTCCCTCTTTCGTTTGATGCCCATATTGTAGGGAAATTTTAAGGTTTTTGTGCAATAACATTTTCACCGATAACTTAGTTATCGATCAATTTATCGAAAAATATCAAAGCTAAATTGAAACCTGGGGCCTTCCCCTTTCGTTTCATACCCATATTGTAAGTCAAGTTTAAGGTTTTTGGTCAATCACAATTTCACCGATAACTCAGTTATCGATCAATTTATCGAAACCTATCGTAGTCCAAATGAAACCTGCTGCCTTCTCCTTTCGTTTTATACCCATATTATAGAGTAATGTTAAGTTTTTTGGGCAATCACCGATAACTGAGTTATCGATAAATTTATCGAAATATATCGAAATCCAAATGAAACCTGGAGCTATCTCCTTTCGTTTGATACCCATATTGTAATGTAAAATAGAGGTTTTCGGGCAATCGAATTTTGACCGATAACTTAGTTATCGATGAATTTATCGAAAAATATCAAAGCTAAATTGAAACCTGGGGCCTTCCCCTTTCGTTTGATACCCATATTGTAGGTCAAGTTTAAGGTTTTTGGGCAATGACAATTTCACCGATAACTCAGTTATCGATCAATTTATCGAAACCTATCGTAGTTCAAATGAAACCTGCTGCCTTCTCCTTTCGTTTTATACCCATATTATAGAGTAATGTTAAGTTTTTTGGGCAATCACCGATAACTCAGTTATCGATAAATTTATCGAAATATATCGAAGTCCAAATGTAACCTGGAGCTATCCCCTTTCGTTTGATACCCATATTGTAGGGCAATTTTAAGGTTTTTGTGCAATAACATTTTCACCGATAACTCAGTTATAGATAAATTTATCGAAATATATCGAAGCCCAAATGAAACCTGGCGCCATCCCCTTTCGTTTGATACCCATATTGTAGGGTAATATTAAGGTTTTTGGGCAATAACATTTTCACCGATAACTCAGTTATCGATAAATTTATCGAAATATATCGAAGCCCAAATGAGACCTGGGGCCATCCCCTTTCGTTTGATACCCATATTGTAGGGTAATATTAAGGTTTTTGGGCAATCGAATTTTTACCGATAACTTAGTTATCGATCAATTTATCGAAATATGTCGAAGCCAAAATGAAACCTGGGACCCTCCTCTTTCGTTTGATACCCATATTATAGGGTAATGTTAAGTTTTTTGGGCAATCACCGATAACTCAGTTATCGATAAATTTATCGAAATATATCGAAGTCCAAATGTAACCTGGAGCTATCCCCTTTCGTTTGATACCCATATTGTAGGGCAATTTTAAGGTTTTTGTGCAATAACATTTTCACCGATAACTCAGTTATAGATAAATTTATCGAAATATATCGAAGTCCAAATGTAACCTGGAGCTATCCCCTTTCGTTTGATACCCATATTGTAGGGCAATTTTAAGGTTTTTGTGCAATAACATTTTCACCGATAACTCAGTTATCGATAAATTTATCGAAATATATCGAAGTCCAAATGTAACCTGGAGCTATCCCCTTTCGTTTGATACCCATATTGTAGGGCAATTTTAAGGTTTTTGTGCAATAACATTTTCACCGATAACTCAGTTATAGATAAATTTATCGAAATATATCGAAGTCCAAATGTAACCTGGAGCTATCCCCTTTCGTTTGATACCCATATTGTAGGGCAATTTTAAGGTTTTTGTGCAATAACATTTTCACCGATAACTCAGTTATCGATAAATTTATCGAAATATATCGAAGCCCAAATGAAACCTGGGGCCATCCTTTTTCCTTTGATACCCATATTGTAGGGTAATATTAAGGTTTTCGGGCAATCGAATTTTGACAGATAACTTGGTTATCGATAAATTTATCGAAATATATCGAAGCCAAAATGAAACCTGGGGTCATCCCCTTTCGTTTGATACCCATATTGTACGATCTTTCTATACCTATATACTTAGAGTTATATGGAATAAAAAAAATTTCGAAAAGTAACGGTCCCTAGCAGGGTCGGAACCCCCAAAATTAAAAAAAAAATAGCCTATAGCTCCTTCCAGACTATAACCTGTAGGCGTGCCAAATTTCAACAAAATCCGTCTAGCCATTCTCAAGTTTTTAGGGAACAAAAGCAAACGTCTGGACATCCAAACATCCAAACATCCAAACATCGCTACATTCACATTTATAATATTAGTAGGATTGGAGTTATGCATTGTTTTATGAGATACACTATGGCAATTGATTGTATGGAAAAAATGTTAGCCTATTAATATATAGATAATGGTCACATAGAATGATGCCATATCGAACAAAATTGGCCATATGGATTGAAACGAATGAAAGTTCATTTTGAGATTCCGTTAACTTCTTAACATTAGCCGGTTTCCAAATTGTGTTTTTTTTTTGGTATACAGACAGTTTTCTCAATTTTTCTTTTAGTTGTAGATTTTTTGAAGTCCGTATAGCGGGAGAATATTACAACTTAGACATATGATGGTTTTCTTGTTTTTTTCGTCAAATTCAACTCGGAAATATTGAAAACACATAACCTAACTGGCCCAATTTAGCCCAAATATGTAAGGATTCCAATTATATGTCGACTCTTTTACAAATTAAAATTTTTAGGAAGAAAATAGTTGATATCTTTAGGAAAATTTACTTGATTTCTAATTATTTCGTAAATATAAAATTCAAGAAGCTACAAACTGTGTTTTTACTTTTTCCATATTAAATATGATATATTTCTTAAAAAATATATATTGATAAATTGAAATAATTTTTTAGCTTTTTTTTCAAAAAATTTGGTTTTTTCACTGGAAAATAGATGTCATAAACAGAAAAATATTGAAATATTGGGCTATATGTCGACTCTTTTACAAACGAAAATTTTTAGGAAGAAAATAGTTGATGTCTTTAGGAAAATTAACGCAATTTCAAACTATTTCGTGAATATAAAATTGAAGAACTACAAACTGCGTTTTTACTTTTTGTATATTAAATATGATATATTTCTTAAAAAATATATATTCATAAATTGAAATAATTTTTTAGCTTTTTTTTCAAAAAAATTGGTTTTTTCACTTGAAGATGGATGTCATAAACAGCCAAATATTGAAATATTGGGTTATATGTCGCCTCTTTTACAAATAAAAATTTTTAGGAAGAAAATAGTTGATGTCTTTAGGAAAATTAACGCGATTTCTAATTATTTCGTAAATATAAAATTCAAGAAGCTACAAACTGTGTTTTTACTTTTTCCATATTAAATATGATATATTTCTTAAAAAATATAAATTGATAAATATTGATAAATTGGAATAATTTTTTATATTTTTTTTTTAAATTTGGGATTTTCACTCCAAGATAGATGTCATAAACATAATAAACAGAAAAATATTGCATTACAAATATAATAAATTTAAAAAAAAATTATAATAAAAAGTTTTCGTATATTTTAAGGCAAATTCAATTTAGTAAAAAAAAAAAAACTTAACCTGCCCTGAACACGTCCTTGAACCTACGAACGCACGCATCATAGCCGGCACGCTCACCACCTGCGCCACTGCTGTATGTACAACAAAAAAGTCAGATACATTAGTTAACAGCTTTGGGTTTTGGTGAAAACTTTGATGAATTATTACAAATTAATGAAGCATTTTTTGTTAAATATAATATGCCTATGCAAAGCTCCTGGCCCATGAAAACATATCAAAATATATAATAATTGGAGTTATGCATTGTTTTATGAGATACACTCTGGCAATTGATTGTATGGAAAAAATGTTAGCCTATTAATATATAGATAATGGTCACATAGAATGATGCCATATCGAACAAAATTGGAAGGAAATAAAATTTTCAGTGCGTTTTCCACAAAACAATTTACATTTCATTGTAAACACTTAAGTTTTTCGGGATTTTAAGATGCATCTAAATTACCGACCGTATATAGTGAAATTTAACAAATTTCATAACATATCATTAACATAACTTAAAACCCCGGACTTTTATTTTTTCTCGCCAGCAATAAGGACAAAAATAACGTCCTTATATTTTTAAGGACAGAATTAAAGTCCGAACCAAAATCTTTCATATGATAAGAAATTCATTAAATTTAGATTGGCGGGTTGGTAGATTTTGGCTCGGACTTTCATTCTGTCCTTAAAAAATAAAAGGACAAAGATAACTTTTATTTTTGGCGAGCAAATATAAAAGTCCGAGTTGTCCGATTGTTTTCGTCCGGATAAGAATAAAAGTCCAGAAATAACTTTTTACTTCGGACTTTTATTTTAAAAGGACTAAAAGTCCCCGTCCCTGATAAAAAAAAAACTTTTGTCCTATTTTCCAGAAAAATTTTAATTTTGAACTATTTTTTGCAATAGAACATGCAAGATATGTTAAAAACAAATGTTTTAGGATGCATCTCAAGAACTACCCGAAAATAGTGACCATGAATACTTTTCAATCTCACTTTTATTATAGAATTTTGAAAAAAATAGAAGTTTGACTGCGTTTTTGAAAAAGAACTAAAATTTTAAATTACATGAATAGCAGAGACTATGAATAATATAGTTCTACTAAAAAATAAAACGGTGTATTTAAAAATTGTATTCAATATTTCATTATTATATGTACATATATCAAATAACGCCCTTATTGAAACAAACTCTGAGATAGGGCATTTTAAAAAAAAAAATTTTTAAAAAGGGTAATCTTCCAAACAGCAGGCAACATGTTTTTTGGCAGGATGGTGAAAATTATCGTAAGGGATGGCAACTCTCGGTCAAAATGAAATTGGACAGACGCGCCGACGCAAGCGTATACATTACTCAATTTGTTAATGAGTAAGAGATGGAGTGCAAATGAAATATGAGTGGAACGAACCGACGCCACTACTTTAGCTCAATATGTTTAATAAGTGAGAGAATAAAAATATTTTACCGTTAGGATTTTGATGACTCTCAATTTGTTAATGTGAGAGCAAATAAAATACGAACCTACGCTCAATGGGAGAATGAAAACATTTTTCCGTTAGGACTTTGCCACATACATATACATTTTTTTTTATTAAAAATGAATTTGGCGTTTATTTCGAAGTTCTCAATATGAGCATTAGGCCACATATGTATACGTTTTTTTTTATTAAAAATGTATTTGGCGTTTATTTCGAAGTTCTCAATATGAGCATTAGGCCGATTTCCATATTGGATTCTTTAGGGTTTTTTCTCAACAATTTAGATATATATATATAAGTACATTACATATTGACTTTTATATCATTTCAATAATATTCCATGATATTTATATCGTATGACCTCAACTTATATATAGCTATATTTATTATGGAAAATCTATTAGAAAAAAGCAAATTCCTTAAAAAAAATTCATAGAACGACATATGTACATATTGTGTTATAGTTACCCTTTAGTCTTATAGCAATTAAGAAAAAGCAAATTCCTTAAAAAAATGCAATTAAACTACATACATATATAAGTACATATTGTGTTAAGGTAAATTTTAGTAATTTCCCTGCAAAAAAAATAGTCAATATGAAAAAAAAGGAAAAAATTTTATGTTCGAAGTTGGGCTCGAACCATGAAACTCCACGCGTCCCACTCGAGACCATTACACATGCGCTATTGGAACACATGAGTATGGCATGTCAAATGCTATACCTAAGCGCTAAAGGTTCAGCAAATATTTCCACTAAGAATATACATATGTACATACATACATACCATATAGATTGAAACGAATGAAAGTTCATTTTGAGATTCCGTTAACTTCTTAACATTAGCCGGTTTCCAAATTGTGTTGTTTTTTTGTCGGTATACAGACAGTTTTCTCAATTTTTCTTTTAGTTGTAGATTTTTTGAAGTCCGTATAGCGGGAGAATATTACAACTTAGACATATGATGGTTTTCTGGTTTTTTTCGTCAAATTCAACTCGGAAATATTGAAAACACATAACCTAACTGGCCCAATTTAGCCTAAATATGTAAGGATTCCGGTTATATGTCGACTCTTTTACAAATAAAAATTTTTAGGAAGAAAATAGTTGATGTCTTTAGGAAAATTAACAAAATTTCAAACTATTTCGTGAATATAAAATTGAAGAAGCTACAAACTGCGTTTTTACTTTTTGATATATTTCTTAAAAAATATATATTGATAAATTGAAATAATTTTTTAGCTTTTTTTTTCAAAAAAATTGGTTTTTTCACTTGAAGATGGATGTCATAAACAGAAAAATATTGAAATATTGGGTTATATGTCGACTCTTTTACAAATAAAAATTTTTAGGAAGAAAATAGTTGATGTCTTTAGGAAAATTAACGCAATTTCAAACTATTTCGTGAATATAAAATTGAAGAACTGCAACCTGCGTTTTTACTTTTTGTATATTAAATATGATATATTTCTTAAAAAATATATATTCATAAATTGAAATAATTTTTTAGCTTTTTTTTCAAAAAAATTGGTTTTTTCACTTGAAGATGGATGTCATAAACAGAAAAATATTGAAATATTGGGTTATATGTCGACTCTTTTACAAATAAAAATTTTTAGGAAGAAAATAGTTGATGTCTTTAGGAAAATTAACGCAATTTCTAATTATTTCGTAAATATAAAATTCAAGAAGCTACAAACTGTGTTTTTACTTTTTCCATATTAAATATGATATATTTCTTAAAAAATATAAATTGATAAATATTGATAAATTGGAATAATTTTTTATATTTTTTCTAAAAATTTGGGATTTTCACTCCAAGATAGAAGTCATAAGCATAATAAACAGAAAAATATTGGATTACAAATATAATAAATTAAGAAAAAATATAATAAAAAATTTTCGTATATTTTAAGGCAAATTCAATTTAGTAAAAAAAAAAAACTTAACCTGCCCTGAACACGTCCTTGAACCTACGAACGCACGCATCATAGCCGGCACGCTCACCACCTGCGCCACTGCTGTATGTACAACAAAAAAGTCAGATACTGTAGTTAACAGCTTTGGGTTTTTGGTGAAAATTTTGATGAATTATTACAAATTAATGAAGCATTTTCTGTTAAATATAATATGCCTATGCAAAGCTCCTGGCCCATGAAAACATATCAAAATATATAATAATTGGAGTTATGCATTGTTTTATGAGATACACTCTGGCAATTGATTGTATGGAAAAAATGTTAGCCTATTAATATATAGATTATGGTCACATAGAATGATGCCATATCGAACAAAATTGGCCATATGGATTGAAACGAATGAAAGTTCATTTTGAGATTCCGTTAACTTCTTAATATTAGCCGGTTTCCAAATTGTTTTTTTTTTTTTGGTGATACAGACTGTTTTCTCAATTTTTCCTTTGGTTGTGGATTTTTTGAAGTCCGTTTAGCGGGAGAATATTACAACTTACACATATGATGGTTTTCTGGTTTCTTTCGTCAAATTCAACTCGGAAATATGTAAGGATTCCGGTTATATGTCGACTCTTTTACAAATTAAAATTTTTAGGAAGAAAATAGTTGATGTCTTTAGGAAAATTAACGCGATTTCAAACCATTACATGAATATAAAATTGAAGAATATGATATATTTCTTAAAAAATATATATTGATAAATTGAAATAAGTTTTTAGCTTTTTTTTAAAAAAAATTGGTTTTTTCACTCCAAAATAGATGTCATAAACAGAAAAATATTGAAATATTGGGTTATATGTCGACTTTTTTGTAATTAAAAATTTTTAGGAACAAAATAGTTGATGTCTTTAGTAAAATTAACGCGATTTCTAATTATTTCGTAAATATAAAATTGAAGAAGCTACAAACTGTGTTTTTACTTTTTCCATATTAAATATGATATATTTCTTAAAAAATATAAGCTGATAAATTGGAATAATTTTTTATATTTTTTCAAAAAATTTGGGTTTTTCACTCCAAGATAGATGTCATAAACATAATAAACAGAAAAATATTGGATTACAAATATAATAAATTAAAAAAAAAATATAATAAAAAGTTTTCGTATATTTTAACTTTAAGGCAAATTCAATTTAGTAAAAAAAAAAAAACCTGCCCTGAACACGTCCTTGAACCTACGAACGCACGCATCATAGCCGGCACGCTCACCACCTGCGCCACTGCTGTATGTACAACAAAACAGCCAGATACTGTACTTAACGGCTTTGGGTTTTGGTGAAAACTTTGATGAATTATTACAAATTAATGAAGCATTTTTTGTTAAATATAATATGCCTATGCAAAGCTCCTGGCCCATGAAAACATATCAAAATATATAATAATTGGAGTTATGCATTGTTTTATGAGATACACTCTGGCAATTGATTGTATGGAAAAAATGTTAGCCTATTAATATATAGATAACTAGCAGGGTACCCGGCGTTGCTCGGGATGTAAGTAGTAAGGGGGGCTTTCAAAATCAATAATATACTTTAAGATTTCATATTTATATAATATATTATTGCCTACTGAAGAATTTACCAAATTCGAATATTTTGAAAATTATGAAAAAAGAGTATTGAAAACCGGTTTTCAAAAATTTTCTTTTGCGGTATTCGTTGGTAACGTTAGGGGGCCTTTCAAGAATTCAATTTTGACAAATTGTGCCAGGATGAATTCAACTTCAAATGTTGATTTGATACAATATTGTAGGTGTATTAAGGTTTTTCTGAAATCGCATTTTTACCGATAACTCAGTTATAGATAAATTTATCGAAATATGTCGAAGTACAAATGAAACCTGGGGCCTTCCCCTTTCGTTTGATACCCATATTGTAGGGCAAGTTTAAGGTTTTTGGGCAATCACATTTTCACCGATAACTCAGTTATCGATCAATTTATCGAAACCTATCGTAGTTCAAATGAAACCTGCTGCCTTCTCCTTTCGTTTTATACCCATATTATAGAGTAATGTTAAGTTTTTTGGGCAATCACCGATAACTCAGTTATCGATAAATTTATCGAAATATATCGAAATCCAAATGAAACCTGGAGCTATCTCCTTTCGTTTGATACCCATATTGTAGGGTAAAATAGAGGTTTTCGGGCAATCGCATTTTGACCGATGACTCAGTTATCCATCAATTTATCGAAATATATTGAAGTACAAATGAAACCTGGGACCTTCCCCTTTCGTTTGATGCCCATATTGTAGGGCAACTTTAAGGTTTTTGTGCAATAACATTTTCACCGATAACTTAGTTATCGATAAATTTATCGAAATATATCGAAGTCCAAATTAAACCTGGAGCTATCTTCTTTCGTTTGATACCCATATTGTAGGGTAATATTAAGGTTTTTGTGCAATAACATTTTCACCGATAACTTAGTTATCGATAAATTTATCGAAATATATTAAAGTACAAATGAAACCTGGGGCCTTCCCTCTTTCGTTTGATGCCCATATTGTAGGGCAATTTTAAGGTTTTTGTGCAATAACATTTTCACCGATAACTTAGTTATCGATCAATTTATCGAAAAATATCAAAGCTAAATTGAAACCTGGGGCCTTCCCCTTTCGTTTGATACCCATATTGTAGGTCAAGTTTAAGGTTTTTGGGCAATGACAATTTCACCGATAACTCAGTTATCGATCAATTTATCGAAACCTATCGTAGTTCAAATGAAACCTGCTGCCTTCTCCTTTCGTTTTATACCCATATTATAGAGTAATGTTAAGTTTTTTGGGCAATCACCGATAACTGAGTTATCGATAAATTTATCGAAATATATCGAAATCCAAATGAAACCTGGAGCTATCTCCTTTCGTTTGATACCCATATTGTAATGTAAAATAGAGGTTTTCGGGCAATCGAATTTTGACCGATAACTTAGTTATCGATGAATTTATCGAAAAATATCAAAGCTAAATTGAAACCTGGGGCCTTCCCCTTTCGTTTGATACCCATATTGTAGGTCAAGTTTAAGGTTTTTGGGCAATGACAATTTCACCGATAACTCAGTTATCGATCAATTTATCGAAACCTATCGTAGTTCAAAAGAAACCTGCTGCCTTCTCCTTTCGTTTTATACCCATATTATAGAGTAATGTTAAGTTTTTTGGGCAATCACCGATAACTCAGTTATCGATAAATTTATCGAAATATATCGAAGTCCAAATGTAACCTGGAGCTATCCCCTTTCGTTTGATACCCATATTGTAGGGCAATTTTAAGGTTTTTGTGCAATAACATTTTCACCGATAACTCAGTTATAGATAAATTTATCGAAATATATCGAAGCCCAAATGAAACCTGGCGCCATCCCCTTTCGTTTGATACCCATATTGTAGGGTAATATTAAGGTTTTTGGGCAATAACATTTTCACCGATAACTCAGTTATCGATAAATTTATCGAAATATATCGAAGCCCAAATGAGACCTGGGGCCATCCCCTTTCGTTTGATACCCATATTGTAGGGTAATATTAAGGTTTTTGGGCAATCGAATTTTTACCGATAACTTAGTTATCGATCAATTTATCGAAATATGTCGAAGCCAAAATGAAACCTGGGACCCTCCTCTTTCGTTTGATACCCATATTATAGGGTAATGTTAAGTTTTTTGGGCAATCACCGATAACTCAGTTATCGATAAATTTATCGAAATATATCGAAGCCCAAATGAAACCTGTGGCCATCCCCTTTCGTTTGATACCCATATTGTAGGGCAATTTTAAGGTTTTTGTGCAATAACATTTTCACCGATACCTCAGTTATCGATAAACTTATCGAAATATATCGAAGCCCAAATGAAACCTGGGGCCATCTCCTTTCGTTTGATACCCATATTGTAGGGTAATATTAAGGTTTTTGGGCAATCGAATTTTGACCGATAACTTAGTTATCGATCAATTTATCGAAATATATCGAAGCGAAAATGAAACCTGGGGCCCTCCCTTTCGTTTGATACCCATATTCTAGGGTAATGTTAAGTTTTTTGGGCAATCACCGATAACTCAGTTATCGATAAATTTATCGAAATATATCGAAGTCCAAATGTAACCTGGAGCTATCCCCTTTCGTTTGATACCCATATTGTAGGGCAATTTTAAGGTTTTTGTGCAATAACATTTTCACCGATAACTCAGTTATAGATAAATTTATCGAAATATATCGAAGTCCAAATGTAACCTGGAGCTATCCCCTTTCGTTTGATACCCATATTGTAGGGCAATTTTAAGGTTTTTGTGCAATAACATTTTCACCGATAACTCAGTTATCGATAAATTTATCGAAATATATCGAAGTCCAAATGTAACCTGGAGCTATCCCCTTTCGTTTGATACCCATATTGTAGGGCAATTTTAAGGTTTTTGTGCAATAACATTTTCACCGATAACTCAGTTATCGATAAATTTATCGAAATATATCGAAGCCCAAATGAAACCTGGGGCCATCCTTTTTCCTTTGATACCCATATTGTAGGGTAATATTAAGGTTTTCGGGCAATCGAATTTTGACAGATAACTTGGTTACCGATAAATTTATCGAAATATATCGAAGCCAAAATGAAACCTGGGGTCATCCCCTTTCGTTTGATACCCATATTGTACGATCTTTCTATACCTATATGCGAAATATCATAAGTATAGGTTCAATATACTTAGAGTTATATGGAATAAAAAAAATTTCGAAAAGTAACGGTCCCTAGCAGGGTCGGAACCCCCAAAATTAAAAAAAAAATAGCCTATAGCTCCTTCCAGACTATAACCTGTAGGCGTGCCAAATTTCAACAAAATCCGTCTAGCCATTCTCAAGTTTTTAGGGAACAAAAGCAAACGTCTGGACATCCAAACATCCAAACATCCAAACATCCAAACATCGCTACATTCACATTTATAATATTAGTAGGATGGTCACATAGAATGATGCCATATCGAACAAAATTGGAAGGAAATAAAATTTTCAGTGCGTTTTCCACAAAACAATTTACATTTCATTGTAAACACTTAAGTTTTTCGGGATTTTAAGATGCATCTAAATTACCGACCGTATATAGTGAAATTTAACAAATTTCATAACATATCATTAACATAACTTAAAACCCCGGACTTTTATTTTTTCTCGCCAGCAATAAGGACAAAAATAACGTCCTTATATTTTTAAGGACAGAATTAAAGTCCGAACCAAAATCTTTCATATGATAAGAAATTCATTAAATTTAGATTGGCGGGTTGGTAGATTTTGGCTCGGACTTTCATTCTGTCCTTAAAAAATAAAAGGACAAAGATAACTTTTATTTTTGGCGAGCAAATATAAAAGTCCGAGTTGTCCGATTGTTTTCGTCCGGATAAGAATAAAAGTCCAGAAATAACTTTTTACTTCGGACTTTTATTTTAAAAGGACTAAAAGTCCCCGTCCCTGATAAAAAAAAAACTTTTGTCCTATTTTCCAGAAAAATTTTAATTTTGAACTATTTTTTGCAATAGAACATGCAAGATATGTTAAAAACAAATGTTTTAGGATGCATCTCACTTTTATTATAGAATTTTGAAAAAAATAGAAGTTTGACTGCGTTTTTGAAAAAGAACTAAAATTTTAAATTACATGAATAGCAGAGACTATGAATAATATAGTTCTACTAAAAAATAAAACGGTGTATTTAAAAATTGTATTCAATATTTCATTATTATATGTACATATATCAAATAACGCCCTTATTGAAACAAACTCTGAGATAGGGCATTTTTAAAAAAAAAAATTTTAAAAAGGGTAATCTTCCAAACAGCAGGCAACATGTTTTTTGGCAGGATGGTGAAAATTATCGTAAGGGATGGCAACTCTCGGTCAAAATGAAATTGGACAGACGCGCCGACGCAAGCGTATACATTACTCAATTTGTTAATGAGTAAGAGATGGAGTGCAAATGAAATATGAGTGGAACGAACCGACGCCACTACTTTAGCTCAATATGTTTAATAAGTGAGAGAATAAAAATATTTTACCGTTAGGATTTTGATGACTCTCAATTTGTTAATGTGAGAGCAAATGAAATACGAACCGACGCTCAATGGGAGAATGAAAACATTTTTCCGTTAGGACTTTGCCACATACATATACATTTTTTTTTATTAAAAATGAATTTGGCGTTTATTTCGAAGTTCTCAATATGAGCATTAGGCCACATATGTATACGTTTTTTTTTATTAAAAATGTATTTGGCGTTTATTTCGAAGTTCTCAATATGAGCATTAGGCCGATTTCCATATTGGATTCTTTAGGGTTTTTTCTCAACAATTTAGATATATATATATAAGTACATTACATATTGACTTTTATATCATTTCAATAATATTCCATGATATTTATATCGTATGACCTCAACTTATATATAGGTATATTTATTATGGAAAATCTATTAGAAAAAAGCAAATTCCTTAAAAAAAATTCATAGAACGACATATGTACATATTGTGTTATAGTTACCCTTTAGTCTTATAGCAATTAAGAAAAAGCAAATTCCTTAAAAAAATGCAATTAAACTACATACATATATAAGTACATATTGTGTTAAGGTAAATTTTAGTAATTTCCCTGCAAAAAAAATAGTCAATATGAAAAAAAAGGAAAAAATTTTATGTTCGAAGTTGGGCTCGAACCATGAAACTCCACGCGTCCCACTCGAGACCATTACACATGCGCTATTGGAACACATGAGTATGGCATGTCAAATGCTATACCTAAGCGCTAAAGGTTCAGCAAATATTTCCACTAAGAATATACATATGTACATACATACATACCATATAGATTGAAACGAATGAAAGTTCATTTTGAGATTCCGTTAACTTCTTAACATTAGCCGGTTTCCAAATTGTGTTTTTTTTTTTGTCGGTATACAGACAGTTTTCTCAATTTTTCTTTTAGTTGTAGATTTTTTGAAGTCCGTATAGCGGGAGAATATTACAACTTAGACATATGATGGTTTTCTGGTTTTTTTCGTCAAATTCAACTCGGAAATATTGAAAACACATAACCTAACTGGCCCAATTTAGCCTAAATATGTAAGGATTCCGGTTATATGTCGACTCTTTTACAAATAAAAATTTTTAGGAAGAAAATAGTTGATGTCTTTAGGAAAATTAACAAAATTTCAAACTATTTCGTGAATATAAAATTGAAGAAGCTACAAACTGCGTTTTTACTTTTTGATATATTTCTTAAAAAATATATATTGATAAATTGAAATAATTTTTTAGCTTTTTTTTTTCAAAAAAATTGGTTTTTTCACTTGAAGATGGATGTCATAAACAGAAAAATATTGAAATATTGGGTTATATGTCGACTCTTTTACAAATAAAAATTTTTAGGAAGAAAATAGTTGATGTCTTTAGGAAAATTAACGCAATTTCAAAATATTTCGTGAATATAAAATTGAAGAACTACAACCTGCGTTTTTACTTTTTGTATATTAAATATGATATATTTCTTAAAAAATATATATTCATAAATTGAAATAATTTTTTAGCTTTTTTTTCAAAAAAATTGGTTTTTTCACTTGAAGATGGATGTCATAAACAGAAAAATATTGAAATATTGGGTTATATGTCGACTCTTTTACAAGTAAAAATTTTTAGGAAGAAAATAGTTGATGTCTTTAGGAAAATTAACGCAATTTCTAATTATTTCGTAAATATAAAATTCAAGAAGCTACAAACTGTGTTTTTACTTTTTCCATATTAAATATGATATATTTCTTAAAAAATATAAATTGATAAATATTGATAAATTGGAATAATTTTTTATATTTTTTCTAAAA
Source organism: Sphenella marginata (assembly GCA_951509765.1). Classification (NCBI taxonomy): domain Eukaryota; kingdom Metazoa; phylum Arthropoda; class Insecta; order Diptera; family Tephritidae; genus Sphenella; species Sphenella marginata. The sequence continues at coordinate 67,070,998 of OX608078.1, read as the reverse complement.
ATTTGGGATTTTCACTCCAAGATAGAAGTCATAAACATAATAAACAGAAAAATATTGGATTACATATATAATAAATTTAAAAAAAATATAATAAAAATTTTTCGTATATTTTAAGGCAAATTCAATTTAGTAAAAAAAAAAAAACTTAACCTGCCCTGAACACGTCCTTGAACCTACGAACGCACGCATCATAGCCGGCACCCTCACCACCTGCGCCACTGCTGTATGTACAACAAAACAGCCAGATACTGTACTTAACGGCTTTGGGTTTTGGTGAAAACTTTGATGAATTATTACAAATTAATGAAGCATTTTTTGTTAAATTTAATATGCCTATGCAAAGCTCCTGGCCCATGAAAACATATCAAAATATATAATAATTGGAGTTATGCATTTTTTTATGAGATAGACTCTGGCAATTGATTGTATGGAAAAAATTTTAGCCTATTAATATATAGATAATGGTCACATAGAATGATGTCATATCGAACAAAATTGGAAGCAAATAAAATTTTCAGTGCGTTTTCCACAAAACAATTTACATTTCATTGTAAACACTTCAGTTTTTCGGGATTTTAGGATGCATCTAAATTACCGACCGTATATAGTGAAATTTAACAAATAAGTACCAATTTCATAATATTTAAAAAAAAATTAAGTTTTAGAGTTCTATAAAAACACAACTTTTGTTCTATTTTCCAGAAAAACTGTAATTTTGAACTATTATTTGCAATAGAACATGCAAGATATGTTAAAAACAAATGTTTTAGGATGCAGCTCAAGAGCTACCCGAAAATAGTGACCATGAATACTTTTGAATCTCACCCTTTATTATAGAATTTTGCAAAAAATAGAAACTTGACTGCGTTTTTGAAAAAGAATTATAATTTTAAATTTTTTTTTTTTAAATTAATTTGGAGTTTATTTCGAAGTTCTCAATATGAGCACTAGGCCGGTTTCCATTTTGGATTTTTTAGGGTTTTTTCCTCAACAATTTAGATACATATATGTATATATATAAGTACATTACATATTGACTTTTATATCATTTCAATAATATTCCGCGACATTTATATGGTATGACCTCAACTTATATATATAGCTATATTTAGAATGGAAAATCTATTAGAAAAAAGCAAATTCCTTAAAAAAAAATTCATAAAACAACATATGTATTTAAGTACATATTGTGTTATGTTAGATTTTAGTAATTTCTCCGCAAAAAAAAATAGTCAATATGAAAAAAAGGGCTCGAAACATGAAACGCACGCGTCCCACCCGAGACCATTACACATGCGCTATTGGTACACATGAATATGGTATGTCAAATGCTATACCTAGGCGCTAACGGTTCAAAAAATATTTCCACCGCTAAGAATACATACATAGCCATATGGATTGAAACGAATGAAAGTTTATTTTGAGATTCCGTTAACTTCTTAACATTAGCCGGTTTCCAAATAGTGTTTTTTTTTTTGGGGGTACAGACTGTTTTCTCAATTTTTCCTTTACTTGTGGATTTTTTGAAGTCCGTATAGCGGGAGAATATTACAACTTACACATATGATGGTTTTATGGCTTTTTTCGTCAAATTCAACTCGGAAATATTGAAAACACATATCTTAACTGGCCCAATTAGCCTTAATATGTAAGGATTCCGGTTATATGTCGACTCTTTTACAAATTAAAATTTTTAGGAAGAAAATAGTTGATGTCTTTAGGAAAATTAACGCGATTTTAAACTATTTCGTGAATATAAAATTGAAGAAGCTACAAACTGTGTTTTTACTTTTTGTATATTAAATATAATATATTTTTTAAAAAATATATATTGATAAATTTAAATAATTTTTTAGCTTTTTTTCAAAAAATTTGGTTTTTTCACTCCAAGATATAGTCATAAACAGAAAAATATTGAAATATTGTTTTATATGTCGACTCTTTTGCAAATAAAAATTTTTGGGAACAAAATAGTTTATGTCTTTAGAAAAATTAACGCGATTTCTAATTATTTCGTAAATATAAAATTGAAGAAGCTACAAACTGTCCTTTTTGCATATTAAATATGATATATTTCTTAAAAAATATAAATTGATAAATTGGAATAATTTTTTAGATTTTTTAAGATAGATGTCATAAACAGAAAAATGTTGAAATATTGGGTTACAAATAGAATAAATTTAAAAAAAAATTATGATAAAAAGTTTTCGTATGTTTTAAGGCAAATTCAATTTAGTAAAAAAAAAAAAATTGACCTACCCTGAACACGTGCTTGAACCTATGAACGCACGCATCATAACCGGCACGCTCACCACTTGCGCCACTGATGTATGTACAATAAAACAGTCAGATGCTGTAGTTAACAGTTTTGTGGTTTGGTGAAAACTTTTAAGAATTATTACAAATTAATGAAGCATTTTTTGTTAAATATAATCCTGGCCCATGAAAACATATCAAAATATATAATAATTGGAACTATGCATTTTTTTATGAGATACACTCTGGCAATTGATCGTATGGAAAAAATGTTAGCCTATTAATATATAGATAATGGTCACATAGAATGATGCCATATCGAACAAAATTGGAAGCAAATAAAATTTTCAGTGCGTTTTCCACAAAACAATTTACATTTCATTGTAAACTCTTCAGTTTTTCTGTATTTTAGGATGCATCTAAATTACCGACCGTATATAGTGAAATTTAACAAATAAGTACCAATTTCATAACATTTAAAAAAAAATTAAGTTTTAGAGTTCTATAAAAACACAACTTTTGTCCTATTTTCCAGAAAAATTAATTTTGAACTATTAATTAATTTTGAACTATTTTTTGCAATAGAACATGCAAGGTATGTTAAAAACAAATGTTTTAGGATGCATCTCAAGAGCTACCCGAAAATAGTGACTGTTTAGGCCACCGGCCTAAATATTAAGGCACGCAGAGCTTTTACTTTTACCTCGGTCGAAACCGATAACCGTACCCCACCGGATAAGAGCGAGAGCTATTATTCGGCGGGGGATACAATTTAAATTATTGTTTTGCTCGCGGTCACTTCTTTTACGAAAGTTCAAGAGATCGCCAGCAGCCAAGGTACCAAAGGTAAGCCATATTTCATAAATTCCAAATTTCCGTTCCATATATTTTCATTTGATTAATTAATTCAACTTTAATTCAATTACTTTCACTTGTTATTGCTTTTAAACGTTGCTTTTAATAAACTTGTGTACTTTTGTTTGTTTATACGAACTAACGAGTTTTTCTTTACTTTCTTCCACTCACCCCTTATTAGGAGCGCTTATAACTTGATAGTGTCCTGCCAAGTAGCAAGCCGCCATAACATTCGGTCTTTTAACGCCAGGAATTCTACCACGATTTTGGAAATCAACTCAAAGTTCATTTTTGATATCAGCCGCTTGCAATTATAATTAATTATTAATTCACACAATAAATTCACACAATAGTCAACGAGCGAATACCAATTGTAGCGAGTGACAGCAAGCAACAGGGACAGACATATATACAGTCCATCAACATCACATCACAATACAGTCCATCAACATCACATCACAATACATTCCATCAACATCACATCACAATAGAGTCCATAACATCACATCACATCACGTCACATCATCAGCGTACACAGTGCTCATCACTGCACATATTAAAGCCTAAACTTTTTAAGGTAAGTGGTTGATTTTAGTGCACAATTTTTTTTAAGTACGCAATCACGTACCACAAGTGAAATTGTGATAGAACTTTGTAGATCAGAGCAAGTTGAGGTTCTTTGTGTTCGTAACACACACTTAGCGCCTTTTGACTATCGAGAAGTTCCCCCGTCGAGTGGTAAAGGCTCCTCGACACAGCTCAAGGCAGATAGGCAGTGGATAAACCTCTTTTATTTAACACATTACCACAGCACTGTAGAGTCTCTATTCTTTTGAATATTACAGTCCATTGATTGTTGAATTTCAACAATAATTTACACTTCCACTTGGTTGATGCATTTGCAAAAAATATCACAATATTCACTTGTACTATCTTTTTAATACTTCGTCGAACGTTTGTAATACGTGCCACCGACAGAACTATAGCATACGTTGGGTGGCTTGTGGCATTTATTCCTTGCGACATTGTTGCAAACTCACATATTTTTAAACAACACGATATTGTATTAAATTAAGATCATTTACGTTTTTGTCGATTTTAATTGTCTAATAAATAATACATTTTAAACGACGTTTTACACATTTTATTGGACTTTTGGATTGGAAACACTTTGGTTCTTTTGGCTGTTAGGCATTTGTTTTTCCATTTTATTCAACACACACGTTCACTCTCAGCGTGCTAAAAGACACATTAAATCCTTGCGATTTCTATCTGGGTCACATATACTTTCCACGATACAGCAAATCTTCAAAAAGATTAATATCTGGTTCACTTTGAATATTTTCCCATATATTCAAAGCACTTCTTTAGGCATTACAGTCCGCTAGTGTTTCACTGTAAACAAACAAGATTTTTAAAATTATTAAAAAAATGGAGACTTACATACGTCTTTCAGATTGCGTCGTTTCGTTTGACCAAGATTTCAGCCCACAAGACCAAGATAAGCACACCCTTGCTATTCAGCAAGAAGAGCTAAAGTCATTGTGGAAAAAGACTAAAGCATCCTATGAAAGTATTTTAAGTTCACCAGACCTATCCAAGGAAGACCTGCAGTCATTAAGACAAAAAAATAAGACCTGCTTCGCATGTTACGCGAGAGCCTTGGCTGCAATTAACGGTGCAATAGAGAAATTAACGGTTGAAGCAACTCCGGCACCAGAAGTCTCTGATACTTCCAGCCGTGAACAAAACATACGACTTCCACCTTGTGACACCGATGTGTTTAAAGGAGACTACCTATCCTGGCCAACTTTTAGGGATATGTTCACGGCCATATACATATTAAATAAACGCCTTACCTCGGTTGAAAAGCTATACCACCTCAACCAGAAAGCACTAGGGGAAGCGAAGGACATGTCCCTTGACCAACGAATTGTTTAAAACAGCCTGGAAAAATCTAAGCGACAGATATGAAAACAAGCGTATCCTAGTTAATTGTGTCACCAAATTGACATATCAAATTGGGATGCAATTATAACCTATCTTTGTTCCACCAAACTTCCCGAATGTACTCTGGCTCTATGGGACAAACCATAGAGAACAAAATAGAGATGCCAAAATGGGAAGATATGAACAAATTCCTCTCCAACCGCTTCCAAACGTTGGAAACTGTTTCTGACCTCAGGGGTAGCAAATCATTGACAACACCCAAGAGTCAAAATAATACACGGCAAACGCCTGCGAAACTTGGAGTATACCAAGCCAGCACCCCGACAGCGTCGTGTAAAATGTGCAACAGTAGGGAGCACAAATTACGAAATTGCTATAAATTCCGTGGGCTAACCATATCGGATAGAATAGCCTACATCAAGAGCAACAACTGTTGCTTGAACTGCCTGTCGGCTGGACACACGGTGACACGCTGCACTAGTTCCTTTAACTGCAGCTCGTGTCACGCAAGGCACAACACCTTACTTCATCTGGCAACAGCTCAGCCAAAAGCAACGAACCAGAGGTGGCGGCAAAACACATCTGACGATAGGCCCTCGACCTCACAGCAGGCTAGGCAAAGACTCGAACCTGCAAATGGAAAACAAGAGGTTAATAATGTTTCATCTTGTCATGCAAATACAACTAAGAGGGTATTACTAGGGACGGCTCGAATCAACATCCAACACAATGGAGTCAATTTCTCGGCAAGAGCACTGATTGACTCCGGTTCTGAATGCTCTTTCATAACCAAAAGACTAAAGAGAAGAGTAAACCTGCAGTCAAAACGCATGCATGTCCAAGTTTCGGGCATCAACAATACGCTGTCAGCACAGGTTAAAGAGTCGTGTCAAATTCAATTAGGTTCACTTACAAATCCCTTAGTGCGCATTGACACAGTGGTCCTTGTCCTACCACAACTTACAGGGGATCTGCCGACTTGTCAAGTTAGCGCAATGACAAGGCAAGCATTCCCGGACTGAATACTGGCGGATAAAAGGTTCTTCATAAATGAACCGGTTGACCTCATTCTCGGAGGCGACGTTTTTCCCTAAATTATGTTAAACGGTATACGGAAGAACGTATTAAACACGCTTCTAGCCCAAGAAACAGAATTCGGCTGGATCCTGACCGGTCGTGCAGACGCACCTCATCCAACCAATACTCGGGTGTCATTTTTCAACGAAATAAACCTGTACAAGCAGTTAACCGCTTTCTGGGAGTTGGAGGATGTCCCGAAGAAAAAGGCACTCAATGAAGACAACGCCTATTGCGAGGCACTCTTCAAGGCAACAACGACCAGAAACTCCGATGGAAAATATATAGTCGCCCTTCCCTTCAAACGCGATTTTCCTAACGACACCTGCTTAGGGCCTTCGCTTAAGGAATGAGACGAGCTTATCAAAGACACCAGCCCTACAGGCAGTGTATAACAGGATAGTATCGGAATACGAAACATTAGGTCATATGTCAAAAGTTTATAGGGTCATACCACCACAATCAACCGATTGTTATTTCTTGCCCCACCACGCTGTAATAAAGGAAGATAGCACAACCACCAAAGTCAGGGTGGTGTTCAACGCTTCGTGCCCTACCGCGAATGGCACAAGCTTGAATGACGTGCTACATACAGGCCCAATCCTCCAGGCCGACCTAATGATCCTGTTAGTGCGCTGGAGGTTCTACAAATATGTTTTCAACAGCGACATCGAAAAGATGTATCGTCAGATATGGGTAAAGGCCAACCACACGCAATACCAAAGGATCGTCTTTCGTACCAGTCCCAAAGATCCAATCAGCGATTACGAGCTGAAGACGGTAACCTTTGGTGTGAATTGTGCCCCATATCTGGCGATAAGGACACTGCACCAACTGGCAGATGACGTCGAGCCTTCGCTACCAATAGCTGCAAATATTCTGCGGGCCAGTATGTACGTCGATGACGTCTTGGCAGGAGGGCACAGCATTGAGTCTGCAATTCACGCGAGAGATGAAATCACGCAAGCACTACACTCAGCAGGGTTCCCCCTACGAAAATGGACATCAAATTGCAGCAAAATACTCAAGGGATTACCGAAACAACATCTGCTGAATGAAGATTTTCTAGAATTCGAGGATTCCAGTACAGTCAAAACCCTAGGCATATGTTGGAACGCACATTCCGACCTTTTTTATTTCACAGCAAAACCAATAGAAAATCGGGATAGTTTGACCAAAAGGGCAATCCTTTTCGCTATCGCCAAACTCTTCGACCCTCTCGGTTGGCTATTCCCAATCATCATCGTAGCCACAATCCTAATGCAAAACATCTGGCTGGAAGGTACAGACTGGGACGAGCCAGTGTCGGCAACTACCCTAGAGCGATGGCAAACCTTCATGCAGCATTACCCAGCCATTTATCGCATACGGATACCATTGTCATGAGGTTCTCTCAAAGAACTAATCCTAAAACTAAATATTCGTTTAAAGCGCAGTCTTACCGAATCTCGCCCGACGAAATGAAGGCAACGACTCGACGCTTAATAGAAATTTATCAAAAGAAACACTATCCCGAAGAATTGGTTAACATAAAAACCGGGAAACCCATCGGGACGAAAAGCGACGTCCTCTCCCTTAACCCCTTCGTTGACGACCATAACATTTTGAGGGTGGGCGGTCGCCTTGCTGCATCCCAGGACCTCGCCTACAGTGAGCGCCACCCGATCATCCTCCCCTACCCCTGTCGATTCACGCGTCTTCTCATCCAGTTTGTCCACCAGATATCCCTTCACGGTGAAAACCAGCTCATGCTGCGTTTCATACGCACGCAATATTGGATCCCGAGGGTAAAAAAATATGATCCGGTCTGTCATTCACAATTGAAAAGTTTGCACTATTTACCGGAAGCGGTCTCAAACCCAACTTATGGGGAACCTTCCACCGGAACGCACGACCTTTTCCAGCGTCGTCTCTCAAAAGGGCAAGGTCTGCCTCTTTGTTTGCTTTACAACCAAGGCAATTCATTTAGAGGCCACTAGCGATCTGAGTACGGCTTCTTTCCTGGCAGCTCTCGATCGGTTCGTTTCTGGACGGGGGTGTCCGAAGAACATCCACTCCGACAACGGAACTAACTTTGTGGGGGCATCCAGGGCGCTCCGTTCTGAGTTTAAAACCTTTTTAGCGGACGCTCGCAACCAGACCCTATCCAAATACAGCCACCAAAACCTTACGTGGCATTTCATCCCAGCAGGCGTTCCACACATGGGCGGATTATAGGAGGCCGGGGTCAAGAGCTTTAAGCACCACTTCAAGAGGATCGCGTTGGATCATAAATTTACTCTTGAAGAGTTCAGCACCCTACTTTGCAGGATTGAGTCGTGTCTCAACTCTCGACCATTAAGCCCCTCCTCTAATGATCCGTCTAACCTGGAACCGCTCACCCCAGGGCATTTCCTCATTGGCGGCCATTTATTAGCCCCGCCCGAGATCGACGTCAGCGAGAATCGCGCCTCGCTAGTCAACCGATGGGAAAAACTTAAGTCCCTACACCAAACTTTTTGCAAACGATGGAAAACCGAGTACCTCACCGAATTGCAGAAATGTGTTAAGTGAAAACATCCACAATCGAACCTGAAACAAGGCGGCCTAGTCGTTATAAAGGAAGATAACTTACCTCCTAACGAATGGAGATTGGGTCGAATAGTGAATCTACATCGGGGACCTGATAACCGAGTCCGAGTCGTCGAACTCGACACAGCAAGGGGCCAGACCACCAGACCAATCACGAAATTGGTCCTACTTCCAACTGGTAATGGGGATGGAGGGAGGGAGTGATATTCCACTTCTACGTCTCTCTAATTCCACTTCGAATTACTATTCGGATTAGAGAACTTGAAGGCGCACTTAACGCACACACCACAAGACAACAAGAGTACCCCCCAGAGTCATAAGGGAGCCCTAGACGAAAATCCCCTTTCCTCATCTTCATCAACAGGTTGAGGTACTGGAGAGACTTACAAAATTCAACAAAATGAAAAATTTTGGCTCTTAAATAACCGTGTTATTCACTTAAGAGTCTTACAAAATTCAAGAAAATGAAAAATTTTGGCTCCTGAAATACGCCTTCGCGTCTTCGAAGTCGAAGATTTTTGAACTAAACTTTGGAAAGCATACAATTTTCGAAGAGGAGAAAACCCTGCCCTGATCCATAAGTTTTTCGCCATTTCTTCAGAAGAAATGGTCCCCCACGAAAACATATATTAGCTTATAAAAATAGTAACGTGGGTATATTGCACCCAATAATAATGCAACCAGTTGCTTTCGTTTCTGTCATATATATGGTATATGGGTCTATTTTATGCATAACACATTTTGTAAATAAACCAAAATTGAGCTACTTTTAAGAAATACCTATGGTGCTAAATTCGGGACACGGGTATCATTTTTACTAGGCACACCCTCACACAGCAGAAACAAATACCGTGAAGTCTTTGCAGGCAATAGGACTATTATACATATAAACCATCTAAAAACCATTGTACCATAAATAAAGAAGTTTGAAATATTTCGGTCCCTGGTCCACTTCCCGGAATTATGAAAAATAGATATTAGCTGATTCTCAGACCTACTAAATACGCTCACAATTTTCAAACCAACTCGATACTAGTCGGAAAATGGTACACACATACATAGTTGCAATTCAGAATTTCTTTTTAGATTCATAAAATCCCAACTTAAGTTCAGAATTTCTTTTATAAATTCAGAAAATTTTAATTCAGATTTAGCAAATTAGAAAAAAAAGAGCTGAAGACGGTAACCTTTGGTGTGAATTGTGCCCCATATCTGGCGATAAGGACACTGCACCAACTGGCAGATGACGTCGAGCCTTCGCTACCAATAGCTGCAAATATTCTGCGGACCAGTATGTACGTCGATGACGTCTTGGCAGGAGGGCACAGCATTGAGTCTGCAATTCACGCGAGAGATGAAATCACGCAAGCACTACACTCAGGAGGGTTCCCCCTTCGAAAATGGACATCAAATTGCAGCAAAATACTCAAGGGATTGCCGAAACAACATCTGCTGAATGAAGATTTTCTAGAGTTCGAGGATTCCAGTACAGTCAAAACCCTAGGCATATGTTGGAACGCACATTCCGACCTTTTTTATTTCACAGCAAAACCAATAGAAAATCGGGATAGTTTGACCAAAAGGGCAATCCTTTTCGCTATCGCCAAACTCTTCGACCCTCTCGGTTGGCTAGCCCCAATCATCATCGTAGCCAAAATCCTAATGCAAAACATCTGGCTGGAAGGTACAGACTGGGACGAGCCAGTGTCGGCAACTACCCTAGAGCGATGACAAACCTTCATGCAGGATTACCCAGCCATTGATCACATACGGATACCACGATGGGTGTATTTTACGCCAACTAACGACGTGGAAATACATGGGTTCTGTGACGCTTCGTATTAGGCTTATGGAGCTACAGTCTACCTACGAGCAAAGGTGAAAGATCAGGTACACGTCAATATCCTCATGGCGAAGACAAGAGTAGCCCCCGTGAAAACAATCTCATTGCCACGACTTGAGCTATGCGGGGCTGTCTTGTTGGCCGAAATAATAGATTCCATCCGCGTAACATCGGGTAACAAAAACCGTAGAGAAAGTCGGAAATCGAGCTTGGCACCACGTCGAATCTGCACACAATCCAGCAGATTTGGCCAGTAGAGGACTATCAGCGAACGACTTAGTCGACAACGTTTTGTGGTGGCAGGGACCTTCTTGGTTACAAGAAGACAAGACAAAATGGCCTACCCAAGAAAAGGAATATGGTACAAATATTGAAGGAAAAAGGATACAAAGCCACGCAGCTGTGCAAGTAAACCAGAGTGAGGACCTCCTCGACAGATTTTCCGATTTTTCCAGAGCTTTGAGAGTTATATCATATGTCATGTGGTTCTCTAAAAGAACTAATCCTAAAACTAAATCTTCGTTTAAAGCGCAGTCTTACCTAATCTCGCCCGACGAAATTAAGGCAACGACTCGACGCTTAATAGAAATTTATCAAAAGAAACATTATCCCGAAGAATTGGTTAACATAAAAACCGGGGAACCCATCGGGACGAAAAGCGACGTCCTCCCCCTTAACCCCTTCGTTGACGACCATAACATTTTGCTGCATCCCACGACCTCGCCTACAGCGAGCGCCACCCGATCATCCTCCCCCACGCCTGTCGATTCACGCGTCTTCTCATCCAATTTGTCCACCAGATATCCCTTCACGGTGAAAACCAGCTCATGCTGCGTCTCATACGCACGCAATATTGGATCCCGAGGGTAAAAAATATGATTCGGTCTGTCATTCACAATTGCAAAGTTTGCACTATTTACCGGAAGCGGTCTCAAACCCAACTTATGGGGAACGTTCCACCGGAACGCACGACCTTTTCCCGAGCATTCACGAACGCCGGCGTAGATTTTGCCGGACCTATCGACATCGTACAGCGGAAGAGGATGTCGTCTCTCAAAGGGCTACGTCTGCCTCTTTGTTTGCTTTTCAACCAAGGCAATTCATTTAGAGGCCACTAGCGATCTGAGTACAGCGTCTTTCCTGGCAGCTCTCGATCGGTTCGTTGCTAGACGGGGGTGTCCAAAAAACATCTACTCCGACAACGGAACTAACTTTGTGGGGGCATCCAGGGCGCTCCGTTCTGAGTTTAAAACCTTTTTAGCGGACGCTCGCAACCAGACCCTATCCAAATACAGCCACCAAACCCTTACGTGGCATTTCATCCCAGCAGGCGCTCCACACATGGGCGGATTATGGGAGGCCGGGGTCAAGAGCTTTAAGCACCACTTCAAGAGGATCGCGTTGGATCATAAATTTACTCTTGAAGAGTTCAGCACCCGCATGTGAAATAGTTTAAATAGGTCGGTCCCGAGTCCGAGTGGGTATAGAGAATATGCATCAATTTCAAAACCTTTAAAAAAATTTTCATATACAATCTTTTGAAAAGACATATATCTCATCGTTAAAATTTTTGGTATTTGTTTGGTTTTAGCTAATTTATTAGTAGTTGGGTGCCAAAGGAGACAACTACCATACATATATAGGTATGTACTATAATTTCGTAGGGAATCGCCAGTAGTTTTGGAAAAAAAAGGGGGTTTACAGCCTTAAAATAGTTCCTACAACATATTATAAACAATATAATAAAAAACCTACTCATATAACTCACCCGCAATCGCGGTGCAAAATGTCAAGTAACAAGCCGCCGTGCTTAGTGCTGGTCGTCCGAGTTTCTAAATCCTCAATTTTCACTGCGCACTGGTTTCAAAGCTACCGCTGGTGATGTACTGCCTCTCACTGTCTCCACCGCAGACTGCATTTTTTAGCTTCTTCCACCTCACAACTGCTTGAATACTGTCCTCTAAACCTAGTTCATTGTTGTCACTGCTATTACCACCACTATTCGTGGTACTACTATGAGCTGCATCACTGCCAGTAGAAGACATTATATGAGTACGAAAACGCGCTCCTACAAGATGTGCAGTCCGTTGGACCAGCTACTGTTTGTTGTTGGTATGTATCCCCGACTCGGTAGATCCGTCGTATTTGGCCCTGTGGTTTCTGTGAGCAGCACACGGCAAAACCAACAATGGTAAAAATTATGGATTGCACATTTTATCCCCCCGGCGCATCAATTAAATTTCTCACCCGCCCATGCGCCATGCCACAATAGGGCATTAATATTTTCATCACACATTTGTGTGGCATACACCGTTGGGGCATATAGAATGCTGCCCATTGATATAGGGGCATATAGAAAGCTGCCCATTGATGGAGCATATGTTTGGCTGCTCATTGATGGGGCATATAGAAAGCTGCCCATACAACCTAAAAGAATACAAAATTAGAATTGGATATCTACATAATTTTCATGTATGTATCCATCGCTAGGCGCCGGCCACCACAGCGAGTGATACACACACGCACATACATGGTTTCCACGCTGTCGAAACGATACAGGATTTCGGCAGCGTAAACTTATACTTACCTCGAAATCGCCATGTATCCACTGCTTCTATTCCCCAATGATCCACCTGCCACCTGAAAATAAAAGAAACAAAGAAAACTCATTATAATATTACAATAAAAATAAAATTCACAAATTTTACTACTTACCTCGTGTGTATTTTCCAACAATGACATTTCATTCAGGAATGTATGGAGTGCTGAATGAATTAGCGTAGCCACTTCGCGTAACGATCGGTACCCACACATGATCGTAACGGGTATGTACTCGTTACAAAAATCCACCACTTTTTGAGGCGTACCATATTGAGCGGGTGAAACTTTTTCGCATGGTGTGAGGGGAAATCTGGGTCACTATGAATGTGTACCCTTATACGCATTTTTCACTCCTAAGAATGTTGGTGGAAATAAATATCTTTGCCCGTACGTTATTAATTTAATCGCAAAGACGAAATATAGCGTGGTCAAAAATATTGAAACTAACCAATTTTTCACAGAATATTTAATTTCTTCCACCATTATTTTTTCACTGCAACTGTCCACAATTGCCAGTTTATTTGCACAAAAAAAAGGGAAATATCTCAGTATGGTAGATTTTTCACAGCAATGAGCGTTCAACTCCCCTTGGCACAAGGGGGTTATGTTAAATTCCTTCATGGGTGTCGCGGTATATCTGTCTGCACCTTTACATTGACAAGTGACACAGTCGTCAGCGGTGGGATGTGGCAGCACAGAGTTGCTGACCACGTCTGTAAAACAGCAGATGTGGGTGATTTACAAGCTGATTGCACACGGTGTCGATCAGCTGGTTATGCATAACTTAAGAACCAGCCGTGATGAGACCACAAACTTAGTCTTTTCAGAGCAAATGCATGCACATACCGCTTAATTATAACCAAACTACAACAAAAGTTGCAAGACCTCGCACCATTTCTCCCTTTTTTACACCAGGCTACCAACAAATAATAAAGTTCGGGCTCCAGCGAGTTACTACACTCACCATTATGTACTGTGTTCTGGGGTTGCAGGGAATTCCCTACCAGAAACGCTGATTTTTTTAACTAACACACTCACACTCAAAATTTCAGTGCTGACCATGTACTGACCAAAATAGTGACAATTAGGGGTCGCTGTTATCAGTGTGAGACGGATATGTTATGGCAAATGTAATTGTATGTATGCTAGAATAGTTCGTCCAATTGAATCATATGGTCATTAGTGACTGTCATTTGACTATCAAATGATTATCAGTAGTGGTGCATTTTCAAAATTCCTAGAAAATTTTCAACCGGCACGCATTCTAAGCGAAAACTTTTAAAAATGCCGTGTTACGAGGTAAATTAAATGTTAATTGCTAGTAATATCATTTCTAACAAAAAATTATTTTCCAGGAGTGTTGGAGCAAGGTTCCCTGAACTTCGAGGCGGATATTCCGGCAACTATTTCCAAAAGCCACCACCCCAACATACAACAAATATGGCGCACATTATGTACTTTACTTCTGAATTTGTGTAATGTTTAATGAACGTCCTTATTTTAGTTAATTCTTAGAAGAAAACAAATGTTCAAGAAATTTCAAGATGTAAAGAAATAAATTTTTCTCTATGCAAAAAAGCATTAGTACTTTTTCACATTGGTCAGTAGTGACATTATTATGGTCAGCACTGGTGTAAACAGTGTTGTATCATTTATGACAGTAAATGACAGTCTTATAGACAGCGGTGATTCAATAAAACACGTGGGAGTAAACAGCACAGCTCTATGCTTAATTAAAAGGCGATTTCACTGTGTTAGAGTGAAATAAAAGCTCACACGTACACAGTTGTTTACAACAGCTTTGAGCAAGCCCCCTTGTATCCGTGATGTAAAGTTTGTATGGAGCGCTGACAATTAGAGTGACAGTACTGAAGATCAGATGTTGTGTCAAATGACAGTCAGTGTTCTGGTAGGGTTGTCATTCATGACAAAGCTGCCAGATAGGAAAAAATTGGCAAACAAAAAGCCAAAACCAAACGTGTTTAAATATGTGCAAGACCACAAACCACCCGACATACGGAAATATAAATCCGTGACAATTAATGCTCGACGACTAATCTTTCAGAATGACTGGCTTCAGCATCCAACGCAAAAAGGCGGAAACTCGGGGCGTCACATTTACCATTCCGTACCGCCTGTGCCAGAAGTCGCACAGTATTCGACTGTGCCCAATTTACCGGGGCTTGTCCAACGTGGAGCGACTAAGGGTGATCATCGACGCGCGGTACTGCACTAACTGCCTGTCACCCTTTCACCAGAGGAGGTCATGCCCCAGCGAAGATCGGTGCCACCGGTGCAATCAACAGCACCATACTTCGACACATACCGACGAGGCACCACCGACCGTCCACGACGACGACGATGACACAAGCTCGGAGGGAGCACTTTCCATCCACGTTGCGGAGAAGACGTTAACATGGGCAGAGGAAGTGGCTGACGAAGAAGCTAATCGCAGGGAAGACATCACCGCACTAACGTCCAGGGCTCCACCGGTTGCTGGGCGGCCCAGTATCCACCACGTACACAAAGCGAAGTGCTCGCGATACACGAGAGGACACCTTCTGGCTTCAGAACAGGGCGCCTTGGGGAGGCTCCCTTAACTATAACGCGCGCCTTCGTAGCTATTGCTCCAACGGCCTTGGTCCGAATCGCGGCGGGGGGCGATCCGTGCACGCCGAACTCAATATTCGACCCGATCCTCGCAAAGGACCTCCGTTTGGAGCGCACCGGCACGCACTACCACACCAAGTGCACTCTCGTCCTTCGCGGAAAGTATGGGGTAGGCGGAGAAGTGACAACCCAGGCCACAGTAGTCGCTCGCTATTCGCGGCTTAGTCCTACAACGTCACTCGATCCGTCAGCAGCAGCGCCATTTCAATTTATGAAGCTGGCGGATCCGACATTCCACCAGTCCGGCTTACACTAGGCGCCGACGTCTACGCCAACATTATGGTCAGTGGCACACCTCCATCGACTGTGGGGGGCTGCTGACACAAGCAACCATATTTGGCTTGGTGGTTTCGGGAGCCCACCAGCAATAAACCATACATAACTAAGTAAAGTGCACTAAAATTAACCCACGTTGATAGCTACTAACCGTTTCTTTTCACCCACAGGAACCGCAAACATGGACGCTGCACAGTGGCGACGACACTAAAATAGAAAATACATACATATGTATATAGTTTTAAGTTTTAAATAACTGCTTACCTTTCCGGGTCTTGACCGCTGAGCGCGTTTGATAGATTGCCTGCTGCAAGGGTGCCGGCATGTTTAGGCCACCGGCCTAAATATTAAGGCACACCCTAATGCGCAGAGCTTTTACTTTTACCTTTACAAATTAAATTATTGTTTTGCTCTCGGTCAATTTTTTTACGAACGTTCAAGAGATCGCCAGCAGCCAAGGTACCAAAGGTAAGAGATATTTCATAAATTCCAAATTTCCGTTCCATATATTTTCATTTGATTAATTAATTCAACTTTAATTCAATTACTTTCACTTGTTATTGCTTTCAAACGTTGCTTTTAATAAACTTGTGTACTTTTGTTTGTTTATACGAACTAACGAGTTTTTCTTTACTTTCTTCCACTCACCCCTTATTAAGAGCGCTTATAACTTGGTAGTGTCCTGCCAAGTAGCAAGCCGCCGTAACAGTGACCATGAATACTTTTGAATCTCACTTTTATTATAAATAGAATTTTGCAAAAAATAGAAGTTTGACTGCGTTTTTGAAAAAGAATTATAATTTAAAATTTCTTTTTAAAAATGAATTTGGAGTTTATTTCGAAGTTCTCAATATGAGCATTAGGCCGGTTTCCATTTTGGATTTTTTAGGGGTTTTTCCTCAACAATTTAGATACATATATCTATACTCTATACTAATTATATAAAATTGCTTATATGAAAATATTCGTAACGGCTAATCTCGAAAAGTGATGGCCCAATTTTTATGAAATTTTTTTAAGAAGCAAGTTTTCCCAAAAATAAACCAAGTGGCGTTTTCATTTTTTCCATTTTCAAAACTTAAAGCCCCTTATTTCTAGAATGAAATTTATAAAAGCTTCAAACAATCCAAGCATAAGAATTTTCATAGATCAAACTCAAGCTACAGCGGAACATGTGACTAAGAGATGCATAAGCGTTCGACAAAAGAGAAGAAATATAAAGAGAATTTTTGGTGATTCCCCAAATTATAATAACAAACCCATCTTATAAATAACAAGTAAGGAAAGGGCTGTCTTCGGCTGTGCCGAAGGCTTCACACCTTTCATGAATACGCATAACTTTTTTAAGTGTCCGATCCTTACTTACAATTGGTCCAAACTCTTCAAAACTGTTAATTTGAAAATACATGGCCCAAACCAGAGTTATCGGAGCAATCGATTATATGGGAGCTATATGTTATGTTAGTCCGATCTGTATGATTTTCACTGCACACATCACATATGTAATAAGTACCAAACCTGCAAAATTTTACATTCCTAGCTTCTTAACTGCAAAATCTATAGCCCAAAACCCATTTATCGAAACTATCGATTATATGGGAGCTATATGTTTGGTTGGTCCGATTTGAGTCATTTTCACTACACATGTTACTTATACAATATGTACGAAAAGTGCAAAATTTTGCGGTCCTAGCTTTTTAATTGCAAGATTTATAGACCAAAACCCGTTTATCGGAACTATCGATTGTATGGGAGCTATGCTTTGTATCGGTCCGATCTGGCTGGTTCCGACAAATGATTAATCCCATGCAAAATGGCGGCCCTATACCAAATTTCATCGAGATAGGTCTAAAATTGAGGGACTAGTTTGCGTTCAAACAGACAGACGGACAGACGGACAGACGGACGGACGGACAGACGGACATGGCTAAATCAACTCAGCTTATCATCCTGATCATTTCGGTATACTTAATGGTGGGTCTATCTCTTCTTCTTCTCATACTTACAAACATCGGACCAAAGTTATAATACCATTTCATGTTCATGAAAGGTATAAAAATGAATGCGTGTCTGTGGGTCTGTGTGTCCTTTATGGGCGTCCAAAGTACTCCACCGATTTTTATGAAATTTTCACAGTATATTCTTGGGATTATGGGTTAAAGCATAGGCTATATTAATTTTTGGAAAAGTGGCCGGTGCCACGCCCCAAGGCTATATAAAACTACAATTCTTCATAACTCTGAACATATTTGGTCTAAATTAATGATTTTTGGATATTTGTGTCCTTTGGTCAAGATTTAAGTAATTTTGGAAAAGTGGGCGGTGCCACGCCCACATTTTTTGTGTTTTGTTTGTACTTCAATAATGTCCAAAGTTTATGGTCGATCTCTTTTAAACATTCAAGATTGGTTCAGAAGATTGTTGTGTACGATTTAGGCTATATCAATTTTTGGAAAAGTAGGCGGTGCCAGGCCCCCAGGCTATATAAAATTTAAATTCTTCATAGCTCTGAACATATTTGGCCTAAATTAATGATTTCTGGATATGTGTGTCCTTTAGTCAAGATTTATGTAATTTTCGAAAAGTGGGCGGTGCCACGCAACATTTTTTGTGTTTTGTTTGTACTTCAATAATGTCCAAAGTTTATGGTCGATCTCTTTTAAACTTTGAAGATTGGTTAAAAAAATTGTTGTGTACGATTTAGGCTATATCAATTTTTGGAAAAGTAGGCGGTGCCAGGCCCCCAGGCTACATAAAATTTAAATTCTTCATAGCTCTGAACATATTTGGTCTAAATTAATAATTTCGGGATATGTGTGTCCTTTAGTCAAGATTTATGTAATTTTGGAAAAGTGGGCGGTGCCACGCCCACATTTTTGTGTTTTGTTTGTACTTCAATAATGTCCAAAGTTTATGGTCGATCTCTTTTAAACTTTCAAGATTGGTTAAGAAAATTGTTGTCTACGATTCAGGCTACATCAATTTTTGGAAAAGTAGGCAGTGCCACGCCCCCAGGCTATAGAAAATTTAAATTCTTCATAACTCTGAACATATTGGGTCTAAATTAAAGATTTTTGGATATGTGTGTCCCTTGGTCAAGAGTTATATAATTTGGGAAATGTGGGCGGTGCCACGCCCACATTTTTTGTATTCAAAGCTTTGTTTGTACTTCAATAATGTCCAAAGTTTATGGTTGATCTGTTTTAAACTTTTCCAATACGTTAAAATCTTCGTTGTGTACGACATACATAGGCTACATTTGTAAATTCTTTGGAAAAGTGGGCAGTTCCAAGACCACAAGCTAAGTAATATATCAATTCGTTATATCCCTGAATGTATTTGCTTTAGTGACATTTTAACGTTCTTAAATCTTAATCAAAGCACTTAATTTTTTTTGTTTGTTATTGCCGTTCATACATATCCAGAGTATTATAGGTAGATATAGGACATAATTAAATAAGTACTAACTATACATCTGCTCAGCAGCGCATAATGGTTTTTGTCATACCCATTGAGTTCAAAAGATCCGTTTTTTGAGTTGGACATCCAAAAAATTTATTTGTTTATACCAAAGACTTTAAAGCCAGAAACATTGTATATCCTAAAGCACTGCAATAAATGGAATGTTGAAAGTTAAAGAAAAATATTTGAAAATGTAATTCTAGGGAAGTCACTGGTCAGGCAGAACAACGTCTGCCGGGTCTGCTAGTGTATATATATAAGTACATTACATATTGACTTTTATATCATTTCAATAATATTCCGTGATATTTATATCGTATGACCTCAACTTATATATATAGCTATATTTATTATGGAAAATCTATTAGAAAAAAGCAAATTCCTTCAAAAAAAATTCATAAAACGACATATGTATATACGTACATATTGTGTTATGGTAGATTTTAGTAATTTCCCTGCAAAAAAAAATAGTCAGTATGAAAAAAAGGGGGAAAAAATTTTATATTCGAAGTTGGGCTCGAACCATGAAACGCACGGGTCCCACCCGAGACCATTACACATGCGCTATTGGTACACATGAATATGGTATGTCAAATGCTATACCTAGGCGCTAACGGTTCAGCAGCCGGATTCCAGTCATCGCTATCGCCTAATTGCTAAAATTCGCCAAAATGCCAAAGCAAATGAACTGTCAAAAAATTAGGAGATTTCGCTAATTTTCGATTCTGAAACGCAAGTCGCCTAGCTAAAATGTAGTACGGTTATCTTTTCGCTTGATGGCGCTGGGATAGCACCGTCATCTGTCAATTTTTGACATAAAAAAACTTAATTCTAACATTTTATTATATATTTTGTATTTTAGCAACAGATTTTGTTTATTGCCAAAATAAGCATGCTTTAGGAGAAAAATAGAGATTTTACGAGATGGCTGAAATTCGAGAATCGCAAACTTAGCTAAATTAGTCGCCAAAAACAGCTGATGACGTTATCTGGTTCATTCGTGTTCATCGCTTAAATGTGCCAAAAAAATTAATCAAAAATGGAGATTTTAGGAGATTGTCATTCACTGGAATCGCAAAAGTCGCCAAAAGTTGCCAAAATGCATTAAGAGATTTTTGGCGATCGAGATTAAGCTTTAGCGATGACGGGAATCCGGCTGCAGTAAATATTTCCACCGCTTTTTCCAATAATAATCTTTTTGCACTTTATTTTGTCCACTGTCGAATATAGTACGCTAGCTTTATTAATATTTTAGTTATACTAGACGCGCACAATACATAACGGTATATTCCTATTTTATTTAAGGGCAAGTAGAGTCCACAACTGGAATGCGTCAGAGTTGCATTAGTGAGTTACGCCCTACAAAAACCACAAATTTATGTCCATGCGGGTATTTTTGCACTTTATTTTGTCCAACAGTGTACATACATACATAGCCATATGGATTGAAGCGAATGA
Organism: Sphenella marginata; assembly: GCA_951509765.1. Classification (NCBI taxonomy): domain Eukaryota; kingdom Metazoa; phylum Arthropoda; class Insecta; order Diptera; family Tephritidae; genus Sphenella; species Sphenella marginata. The sequence continues at coordinate 67,049,979 of OX608078.1, read as the reverse complement.
AAGTTCATTTTGAGATTCCGTTAACTTCTGAACATTAGCCGGTTTCCAAATTGTTTTTTTTTTTTGGTGATACAGACTGTTTTCTCAATTTTTCCTTTAGTTGTGGATTTTTTGAAGTCCGTATAGCGGGAGAATAATACACCTTACACATATGATGGTTTTCTATTCTTTTTTGTCAAATTCAACTCGGAAATATTGAAAACACATATCTTAACTGGCCCAATTAGCCTAAATATGTAAGGATTCCGGTTATATGTCGACTCTTTTACAAATTAAAATTTTTAGGAAGTAAATAGTTGATGTCTTTAGGAAAATTAACGCGATTTCAAACTATTTCGTGAATATAAAATTGAAGAAGCTACAAACTGTGTTTTTACTTTTTGTATATTAAATATGATATATTTCTTAAAAAATATAAATTGATAAATATTGATAAATTGGAATAATTTTTTAGCTTTTTTCCAAAAAATTTGGTTTTTTCACTCCAAGATAGAGTCATAAACAGAAAAATATTGAAATATTGTTTTATATGTCGACTCTTTTGCAAATAAAATTTTTTTTAAGAACAAAATAGTTGATGTCTTTAGAAAAATTAACGCGATTTCTAATTATTTCGTTAATATAAAATTGAAGAAGCTACAAACTGTACTTTTTACTTTTTGCATATTAAATATGATATATTTCTTAAAAAATATAAATTGATAAATATTGATAAATTGGAAGAAGTTTTTAGATTTTTTAAGATAGATGTCATAAACCGAAAAATGTTGAAATATTGGGTTACAAATGTAAAAAATTAAACAAAAAATTATGATAAAAAGTTTTCGTATGTTTTAAGGCAAATTCAATTTAGTAAAAAAAAAAAATTTACCTACCTACGAACGCACGCATCATAGCCGCGTAACCGCATAAACTTTTATGAATTATTACAAATTAATGAAGCATTTTTTGTTAAATATAATATGCCTATGCAAAGCTCCTGGCCCATGAAAACATACCAAAATATATAATAATTGGAATTATGCATTTTTTTATGAGATACACTCTGGCAATTGATTGTATGGAAAAAATTTTAGCCTATTAATATATAGATTATATTCTTTAAATAAATACAACAGCATGAATTGCCTAAGCTGCAACCGATAGAACGGCAAGTTTTGTGGCTGGTCTCTCGTAGATTCCGGAGCTTGTCCACACCTGGGCACTTCTAAATTGCGTATCCGAGCCTACCTTCACTGAGAAGACGCGACCTTTTGGCTAACCTTTTCTCGGCAAATTGGGATATAATATGTAAACAATGTCACCCTCTTCGATTGGCCTTACGTCTTCAAAGCATTTGGTACGGTATCACCGGTATATATTCACGCAACAAACGTGTCCAGAAAATGTCGGCGAATTGTTGAGAATATCTCCAGCCACTTCTCAACTGCTTTGGATTCTCAACAGGTTCGATTAGCGGCTTCATTCCACTAGAGCTTCCGAGGAGGAAATGGTTCGGAGTGAGGGCCTCGTCTTACTTACTACCGATCGGGATGTAGGTTAATGGACGTGAATTAAAGAAGGATTCGACCTCCATTAGCGCACCACGAAGTAGTTCATCAGAGCGACGTGATGCCATTAATACGCTTGAAAGGGTATTCTTCACCACGTACAAGGCGCTCCCAAGCTCCGCCCATGTGTGGTGAAACAGGTGGTATGAACTTCCACTGCATAGAAGAGTTTGTAAAGTTATTCACAATTTTATCTTTATCCATTTCCTGAAACGCCACCTTGAGTTCTCGTTCTGTAGCTTTAAAATTTCTAGCGTTGTCACTCCAGAATTCACAAGGAACGCCTCCCCGAGCCATAAAATTACGAACTGCTAGAATACAAGAGTCCGCGGACAGCGAGTAAGCTACCTCCAGATGCACCGCTCTGGTGGTAAGGCATGTGAAGAGGACGCCATACCGTTTCTCGGTTGTTGTTGTAACACTATGTAGCCCTGCCTAGGTAATCAGTATCTACCCAATATTGTCATCAGGCTCTTCTAACGGAAGTCCTAGGAACCTAGCGGCTTAAACATGGGTGGATCAGAGGGATATGGGTGTTAGAAGAGTAGGCTCGGCTGAGCAGACAAAGAGATGATGTGTATTATGGGGGGACAAGCCGCATGCCGGACAAACCTTAGGCAAGTCGGGGTTCAGTCTGAATAGGTAAGAGTTTAACCTATTACAATATCTAGACCGGAGTTGAGACAGCATCACCCTAGTCTCCCTAGGCAGCACGAGCTCCTCTTCGGCATCGGGTGGCGTTGTTTCGTGAAGAACCGCGTTCGCCGTGAGAGAGCCGACAAAGGAGTTTACGGAATTCGTATGGATAAGGGTGAGGGCCTGCCGGTGCACCTTAGGATCAAACGGCGTGGAAATCAGGTGCCGGATCTTATCGAAGTGTTTGCGTAGATGGCTCCTTATGCTCCTGGGTGGCGGATTCTCGTTGGCCAGGCGTCTGTTCGGATGTTGCGATTTGCAACAGTTGAACAGGAAATGCCTGGTCAACATCTCGCTATGCTCTTTAACGGCGAGCATTTTCGCTTATTATGGAGATGGTGCTCAGTAGACATAAGAAGACACCCAGTGGCGGTGCGAAGGGCGGTGTTCTGGCAGACCTGAAGCCTCGTCCAGAGTGTGTCAGCTAGCCCCGGCGACCATATTGGCATCACGTAACTCAGTACCGGCTGACCAATTGCTTTATATGTAGCTAGTAACGTTTCTTTGTCCCAAGTGCTGCCAGCTAGCGACTTGAGGTTTTTGTTACGGCTTTGGACTTTATTGGCGATTGCGGTTACATAAGCGCCGTATTTGAACATGTTATCAAACGTCACCTCTAAGATTTTGGGGTGTGAGACAGTTGGTAGCTTGACACTATCAACGTAGACGTCTAATTCCATGTTCACTTTCGTTGTCATGTCGTGAATAGGGTTGCCGAGGTCTTATTCGGGGAGTTTCGATACATAATAGTTAAACAGAAACGGGGATAGGACACCACCCTGTGGCACCCCTTGTTTAACTATTCTGGGTTTTGATCTGGCGCCTCTGAACTCAACCGACGATTGACGACCACTCAGGTAGTTGGCAGTCCAACGTTTAAGACAGGGGGGAAGGGAAGAGTATTCAAGGTCTTTCATTAGTTGCGCATGGTTGACCGTGTCAAAAGCTTTGGCCAGGTCAAGCGCAACTAGCACTGTCCTGTGGTTTGGACGCCTTTGGTTTAATCCGTCCCCTATCTGAGTGGTTATGGCGTTCAGCGCGGTGGTGGTGCTGTGATTTTTGCGAAATCCATGCTGATGTTCGGCGAGCCGCAGTTTTGCGGTGAAATACGGCAAATTTGTATTTATTCAAGAATTTCCTGGCACAACAATTTTAACAAAATTATTTTATAGTGTCAGTCACAATAAATAAATAATAATAATAATTAATTAGAATTAAACTTTATCTAAAAGGCCATAATCTAAGAAGAAGATGGTAAAGAGTGAAAGAATAGTATAAGATGTTAGGGGAAAAAGGAGAAAATGAGAAAAAGGGAGGAGAGTAAAAGTATACAATATTGAGCTTGTGTCGTTATAAAAACATATTAAATTTTCTTTGAAATGCAGTACATTGCTTATGAGCCTTAATCGATTTGACAAGGAGTTCCAAAGACGTATCGCAGTGATGAAAAATTGGCGTTCAGACGTTAGCATTCGATATCTTAGACCCACTGATTGCGAAGATTGGAGAAATTGTAACCTTTGATGTAAATAACTAGGTTCTTTCGCATATATAAATTTATGTAGGGTAGTTAACGTTCTCAGTTTTAGGAGATTATCGAAAGAAATGTTTAGCAACTTTTCAGCATAGTGAGAGACGTGGTCAAGTCTGTTTAGCCCAAATACATATCTGGCAATGTTGTTAGAGACAACATTTAATTTATTCTTACTTACACAGTCACAGTTTGAAAAGATCTCACAACCATATAGGAGTGTATGTATTAAGTACGCTTTAGCCATTAGAAGTCTTATGTATGTGTATCGTATCGGGATACGAGTCATCTCAGATGGCAATCCTCTGTGGCACAATTATTATTCCGTAAGTCTGGCAATTCTGCGCTTGCCAGCAAAATGACATGTAATTTTGATAGAATAAATAAATGTACCAGGAGAGAGTGATCAGCGAGTCAATCAATAAATAGTTGGGTTTTTATAACCATTTTTCCCAACTCTAACCGTGGTGTATTTATTGGAAGTGTGAGATATTGTAAAGTAAGTAGATTAAACATTTGGTCCGTGTAGAGCCGGATAGAACGGTGAAATTGGATATTTGTGAAATGTGAAAGAATATGAAGAAATGTATGTACACATATACATACGTATATGTGATAGAAGCCGCCTGGTGGCAGTGTGGCTGTAGCTATGTAAACATGTATACATACATGATTAGAAGTTTTTAGGAATCACTTGTCTCACAGAAATAGGAGAAAGAGATGTCCTCTGCATTTGTGCAGGTCCTAGTGATAGAGCACGTACTAACAGCGTTCGTCTTGCAAATGCATGTATACAAGGGTGCGACAGAGCGCTTAGCGCAACATTATGAATGAGATAGAGCCCTTGCGCATGTTGAGTGAAAGGAACGTAAGCTGGTTGAGTGCGAGATAAACAGTGTTGTTCGGATTTGCGCCTTATGGTGGTTGAAAAAAAAAACCGAACTTCACTTCGTAATAATCGTTAAAGAGTTGAGACGTGTTTTTACCAGGATTTGCTGATAAATTTCAGAAAACATTTTCAAGCGATTTAACTTCGAGGTTTGATAACTGTGAGTATTTTTTGGAATAAGAAAGGTTGATTACAGTCCGCTAGGGGAGAAAGTAAATAAAATGTGTGAAAGTTCTTTGTTCTGCTTGTGATATGGTGATAGTTGGAAAGACGTAATTCGTGGCCCTTGGTGGCGCGAATGTAAAACGAAATTTACACAGGTGATAGAATTTGTTCTGTGGCGATAGAGACGCTAGATTGCAGAAAGATATTTACAGTGTGATAGATATTTGGCTGCTGTTAGAAGCAACAAGTTAAGTAAAATAGCGTTTGTGAATACGGTCGTTACCTAGAAGTGAGCTGTGCAACCATTGGGCGAAAGAGGTAAAATAGCGTTCGTGAATGCGGGGGTTACCGAAAAGGGAGCTGTGCAGCCATTGGATGATAGAGGTAAAATGGCGTTGGTGAATATGGTCGTTAGCAGAAAGTGACCTGTAAAAGTACAGAGTGAAAGAAATTCTCCGAATTCTATTGATGGTATTCGCTTAGCGATATTATCGATGTGCGATTCGATAACATGCATGTTGTGAGAGGCGATAGTGGCGATAGATCGAACTATTTAAATATAGTTTCGATACCTTTTGAGAGCTTGCAAGCGAGAGATTGTGTGAAAGACAATTGAAAGCATAACAAAGGGCAAATTATGTTCTGTTTATAATTATATGTAGAGATAGTAAGTACACAGCAGAACAAAGAATATAGGGTGAATGGCGTAACCGCAACGAGGCAAGTAAATTTATGATTGTTTCGTTTTTTTTGTTTCCTTTTCTTTTGCGATAGATTTCAAATGGCTGATTCAAATAAGCATACCGCTGCTTTGCATGCAATCAAGCGTGTAGGAGAGTTTGCACAAGGGCCGTCCTTAGCGACGGCGGATATTGAGATGGTGAGAGCGAGATTGGAGAGATTGGAGGAGCAATGGGTGCGCTTCAACGCTATCCATAGCGATGTTGTTGGCAGCATTGAGCCCAGAAAGAAGATTGGAGAGGTAGACGGAGGTATGCAGCTCGCCGAAGAGGCTTATTTCCAAACCTGTACGACCTTGAAGCGCAAGATTGAGGACCTCCAACCTCCAGAGATAGCTTCAGTGATAGGCTCGGTTGAGCAACAACCAATCAATTTGCAGGTGAATGTGCCATACCACCAGCATGATTTAAAAAATACCTGGGGGAATTCGATGGTAACATCTTGAAGTGGCAGGGCTTTTGCGACAGATTTGTGGCTGCGATCCACAATAATCAACAAATTGCTCCGGCATACAAGTTCTCATACTTGAAGAAGTCGATGACGGGAAAGGCTGCTAAGACGCTGGGTGAGTGGCAGCTGACTGCTGGCAATTACTAAGAGGCATGGGACAGGCTAAACCAGCTATACAATAGAAAATATTTGATATGCCGCGAACACCTCAGGCAGTTTGGTCGCCTACCCATGTTGCAGGGCAGTCCCAGTGCTGATGAGCTGCAACGAATGGCGAATGTGACCCATGAGACCTTGCGCCAACTACGCGCGCAAGGCTTACCTGTCGAATATTGGGACATGTTCGTTGTCCACATGCTGCCCGAACGTTTGGATCCTGAGACTGGTAAGCAGTGGGAGCTGCAGCGAAAGTCCGAGACACCGACCACTCAGGAGATGCTAGAATTTTTAGATCGGCAGGCAGCAGCCTCTGCCATGCCTAGCGATCGTAGAGCTCGTGCCATAGAGACAAGTCGCGGGGATAGACCATCGGTCAGTCAACGAGATAGACCATCAGGCAGCCAACGCGACAGACCAGCCAATGCCACGGCAGCACGCGATAGAGGTGCTAATCCGAAAAAGAAGTTCCCATGCCAAGCATGTGGAAGCGAAAGACACCAACTGTTCGAATGTTCGGAGTACAGGTTCCTAACCTTACGCGCAAGAAAGGACCTCGTACAGCGGCGGAATTTATGCGAGAACTGTTTGAAGAAGGGGCACATTGTTGACAAGTGCTATCAAGGTGGGTGTATGCGGTGCCCTGGCAAGCCGATGCACAACAGTACATTGTGCCCAGCAGGTGAAACCGCGAAGCCGGTCCTACCTGTTACTGAGAAGAGGAAGAACGCTGGGAAGGGAAAGAAACGTGGGGATAGAGCTGAGAAAGATGGTGATGATGAGGGGTCAGATCAATCCTGACTGCCAATGAAGCGAAAGAAAGCGAAAGATGAGATAGAGGAGGAAAGGCCGCCAAAAACACAAAATAAATTTGCAAAACAGAATGTTAATACAGTGTCAGTAGAGGCGGATGAAAATAAAGAGACTGTATCTTATTCAAAAGAGTCTGATTTAGAAACAGGTTCTAGTATGGCTCTGTTGCCTACAGCAAAGGTGAGAATAGAGGTGAAAGGTGTTAGGTATGGTCCATTTCGAGCGCTGTTGGATACAGGGGCACAGCCCAATCTCCTTCAGCATGCGTTGGTCCGCATATGCCAGTTACAAATTGTGTCAACGTCAGGTAAAATGGTCGGCATAAATGGCAATCCAGTCGAGGTGAGAAAGAAAACCCAGGCAAGGATTATACCGTGGTTTGATTCAGATTACGGCATTGAGGAGGAGTTTTGGGTTTTACCAAGGGATAGTGACTGGCAGTTGAAACTGCCAGGTGATGGGTCGAATCTTTTAGAAAAGGAGAACCCAACAAACATGCCACTGGCGGACCCGGAATATTGGGTAAATAGCTCCGTGAGCATGTTATTGGGTGTGAAATTTTTTGCGAAAGTTATAGTGAGAGTAGTGTCAAGGGACCTTGACTCAACAATTCTACTGGAAACAATGTTAGGAATTGTTGTCTTTGGGCCCCATTCACAACGATACAGTCATGAGACAGGTGCAGTGATGGGGGTGATTGAGTGCCAGAACTGTGAGGAGTTGAACCAGCTTGTCAAGAGATTTTGGAAGCTGGATGAGATAGGGAACTATCATAAGCGCACAGAAGAAGAAGAGCCAGTAGAACAGAATTATCTGAAGACTTATGAGAGAGACTTGAAGGGCCGTTTTGTGGTCACTATCCCAATCAAAGAGAAAGTTTTAGGCAGTTCCAGAGAGATAGCGTAGCGGCGATTTATGTATTTAGAAAGAAGATTGGAAAGGGAAAGCGAGTTGAGAGAGAAATACATAGAGTTTATGAGAGAGTACAAAACCCTTGGGCACATGCAAAGGGCTACAGAGGCACCCAAGCCAGGTGAGATGGTATACTATATACCTCATCACTGCGTGACTAAGAAATTTCGGGTTGTATTCGACGCGAGTTTTAAAACAGAGAGAGGGATATCACTGAATGATATCCAAATGCTCGGGGAAAAGTTACAGAGAGACCTAACAGAGATAGTGATGAGGTTCCGAAGACACAGGATAGCGGTTAGTAGAGAAACATACAGAATTAGAAGAGAGAGTGACCAAGAGAGTTATATTGAGCCGGGTTGCGCAACTGTATGACCCAAACGGATACATCTCGCCAGTGACTATTTTGGGGAAGATAATCATACAAAACCTGTGGAGACTAGGCCTCGGTTGGGATGAGAAGGTCACCAATGAGCTGGAGACCAAATTCCGAGAATATTGGCAGCAAATAGTTTTACTGGGGAGATTTCAAATAGATATTTGGTTAGGGACAACCAGAGAAAGTAGGATAGAGGTCCATGGTTTTTCCGATGCATCTTCGACAGCGTATGGGGCTGTGATTTATATACGATCAGAAAGCCCTGAGGGAAAGATAACCAGCAAACTGGTGGAGATTAGAATTAGCAGCGGCAGAGCTACTAGGTAGACTCTGGACCGACGTGAAGGGTTCAATGGAGTGGAACACGGTAAAGTACACTTTATGGACAGATTCATTGGTGGTATTACACTGGATCCGGAAGCTTCCGTGTGATCTAAAGCCGTTTGTGGGTAATCGGGTTGCTTCCATACAAGATAACACTGAGATTAATCGCTGGGAATATGTAAATACAAAGGACAATCCTGCAGACTTATTGAGTCGTGGATTGAAGCCGAGCGAGTTGGTAGACAATACCTTGTGGCTGCAAGGCCCCAGATGGTTGTGTTTACCAGTTGATCAATGGCCAATGAGAGAAATGGCGAAAGATGCACCAAAAGAGATAGAAGTAGAAATGAAGGTACTCACGGTGATGACTTTCAACCCAGAATTGTCAATAAAGGACAATAAAGCCGGGAAAGATATTCCATTACTCACTTATGTTAGTAAGATAGATACCTATACGCCTATGGCTGAAGAGAAGGCTTCGGCATTAGAATATATGCTGAGGAAGGCTTAGCAGACATTTTATGGGAAAGATTATGCTGCATTACAAAACGGGAAAGACTTACCTGAAAAGAGTAAATTGGAAGCGCTAAAGCCAATTATGGATAGAAACGGGTTGATTCGGGTTGGTGGTCGAATTGAGGCAGCTGAGATAGAGTATGAAATGAGGCATCCTGTAATCATTCCGAATGGTTCTAGGCTAGCGTGGCTGATGATAGACTACGCGCATAGGAAGACAAGGCATGGTGCTGCGCAGGTGATGATGCAGTATATTAGGCAGAGATACAGGATTCCGAAGTTACGGAGTGAGATTCGAAGCTACTTGCACAAATGTGTAGTTTGCGTTAGATATAACCATAGGTATGAGCAGCAGCTGATGGCTGACTTACCAGGAGATAGAGTCCAAGTAGGGAAACCATTTCTACATACAGGAGTAGATTATGCGGGTCCATTCGAGATAAGGGTGATAGATAGGGAAGGTATGGTTGAGCGAAGGAAGCATTGGGTAGCAGTCTTTGTCTGCCTTAAGACGAGAGCAGTTCACATAGATGCGGTCGGTGGACTGACTTCACTGGCATTCTTAGCCTGCTATGATCGTTTCGTTAGCAGAAGAGGTAGATGTGAGAGGATGTACAGCGACAATGGAACAACGTTCGTTGGAGCTTCAAAGGAATTGAGGAAAGCGATAGAGTCATGGCGAACAAAAGAAGTTTTCGACCATTTAAATCTAGGAGGCACTGAATGGCGCTTCATGGTTCCTGCAGCTCCCCATCAAGGAGGTATCTATGAAGCTGCAGTTAAGTCCATGAAGCACCATCTGAAAAGGGTAATGGGTATGAAAGTGATGGTCTATGAGCAATTCACAACACTGTTAGCAGAGATAGAGGGAATACTGAATTCGCGCCCGCTCCATCCACTCAGTGATGATCCAACTGATGTGCAAGCATTAACCCCAGGACATTTCCTGGTTGGAGAGCCAATTATCTTGCCACCTCCTTATGCAATAGAGCAACAGCCCAGCACATATGGTGTTAGGTTGTGGAGAGATAGAAAGAAAATGCTGGATCACTTCTGGAGAAGATGGAGCGAGGAGTATCAAGGTTGGGCAGCTGGTGCTGCTGAAAAGCGAGAACTTCCCACCAGCACAATGGGTGATAGCTAGAGTGATAGAAGTCATAAAAGCAGAGATGGGCGGATCAGGTCAGTAGTGGTAAAGACCGCAACAGGGCAATTCACCAGGCCGGTTCAGAAGATCTGCATCTTACCGGTAGACGCGACAAGCGTACAAAATTGAGATTGACCACGAGGATGACAACTGAGATGAGGACGCCTAAAGAAAGATACGAAAAACATTACTTCGAAGGAAAACGTTTGGTTTTCGTCGGCACTGTATCGTATCGGGATACGAGTCATCTCAGATGGCAATCCTCTGTGGCACAATTATTATTGCGTAAGTCTGGCAATTCTGCGCTTGCCAGCAAAATTACATGTAATTTTGATAGAATAAATAAATGTACGAGGAGAGTGATCAGCGAGTCAATCAATAAATAGTTGGGTTTTTATAACCATTTTTCCCAACTCTAACCGTGGTATATTTATTGGAAGTGTGAGATATTGTCAAGTAAGTAGATTAAACAGTATGTATATGCAATGGAGTAAAGTACTGTGTTAAGCATTGGTACGGAGCATACCGTACACTTTTCCTACCGTTGTAAAAATATGGTCCTTCCATGTCAATGTATTATTAAAAAGTATTCCAAGGTTTTTTGCTGTGTCAACATATTCAATAATCGAATTATCAAAGATAATTTTGACAAAGCCATTTGTGTCAAGTGCCCTTCTATGAATGACAATGCATTTAGACTTTTTAGGGTTTAGACACAAGCCATTCGTAGAAGCCCACAAACCTATTTGATTCAAATCATTATTTATATTATTTATACACAAACTAGTACGATCACAAGGACAACATGTATACAGTTGCACATCATCAGCATATATATGAACGTTAAAATGCTTAAGAACCTTGGGTAGGTCATTTACATATAGCACAAATAACAAAGGTCCAAAAATTGAACCCTGTGGCACACCTCTTGGAACATTTAGAAAATCCGACTTTCTGCCGCCAATACTAACTGCTTGAGTTCTGTCGCCAAGATAGGATCTAATAAGGGTGATCGCATGATCTGACAAATTAAATATGTTTCCCAACTTCTTACACAGTGAAGCATGGTCGACAGAGTCGAATGCTTTCGAGTGGTCTAGGAGCATCAATAAGCAGCAAAATTATCATGAACCCGTTCCCGAACGTCTTCAATGACGGAAAGAAGTGCCGTCGTGCAGCTTCGCTTTGGCCTAAAGCCAGACTGATAGTCGGTTAGCATCTTATTGGAATGCACATATGAAGAGATCTGGCCATGCAATAAGCGTTCAACGACTTTGGATAAGAAGGGTAGGATAGCTATGGGTCTAAACTCGTTATTCGGCTTACGAATAGGAATAATCTTGGCGACTTTCCAACATTCTGGAAAGACGCAGGTAGTCAAAATCGAGTTTATTAAGTAAGTTATGTGGGGAAGAATTTTTGGGAAAATGATTTTTAAAAATTTCGCGCATATGCCGTCAAACCCCATGGCGTTTGATTTAATTGAAAGTATGGCTTCCAAGGTGTCACAATCTTCTATACAAACAAATTCAAGTGGATTAGTATTAACATTAGCACGAACGCAATAATTATCTGTATTTATGTTATTTGGAGGAGTTGGGAGTGTGACAAAACTGGCATTTATAACGTTTACATCAACATCACGGGGAACAGATAAATCTCCCTTGGATTTGCCAATACCGATTTCCTTAATCCTTTTCCACTTATCCCTTGAGTCCAAAGCCGAACTGAATTTATTTTTATAATAATTCTTTTTAGCTGATCTACTGGCTTTATTGGCAACGAACAAGATAGATTCCAACACCTTCACTACTGGTGAGAGGAGAGATATCGGGCGATATGACTTCCCTTAGGCAGCTGGCATGCCAGGCTTTAGTAGTGGGACCACCTTTGCCTGTCTCCATCTTTCAGGAATAACAAAGGTGGACAGGGAAAGGTTGAAAATGTGTGTAAGGTATCTTATGCCTTCGTCGCCGAGGTGTTTCAGCATCAGCATGGAAATGCCATCGGGGCCGATATATTTGGTGTTCTTAGATCTCCGAATTGCCTCATGAACTTCTGTTTTGGAGATGGCAATTGGCGCATCGCTGTTTTTGCGTTTATGCGCTACCTTGGTGGCTCGGCGAATCTCTTTGTTCAAAGGAGGATGCATTACAAATTGTCGGCAGAAGGCGCTCGCGCATCTTTTAGGCTTCGACTGAACCTTAACACCGAAGGCGATGGATATTTAGTCGTTAGGTTAAGTCGGGTTGGACAAATATTTCACCGTCGACCATAATTTGCCAACTGCAGCCGAGAGGTTGCAAGACCTTAGGTGCTCTTCCCACTTAGCGCGTTTGTGTTTATCTACTAAGCGTCTGATTTCCGCATTAAGATCCTTTATTTGAGGATCCGTAGGGTCAAGGCGTCTAATATGGTCACGTTCATTTGCCAGGGCCGCTGCCTCTGCTGGGAAGAATGGACGCACTTCCCTTATTCTACCTGACGGAATGTGTTGATGGGAGGCTGAAATTAGGGCTATAGAAACGCCTTTTCCCCTTCTCGTACGTCAGACGGGGTGGGAAGAGCAGCGAAGGCGCTCTCTGTGGTGGTTAGAAAACCCTCCCAGTCGGCGATATTGAAGTTGGTGTATGTGCGATTCTCAGCGGTGATAAGGTCGGTGGGGCAATCGATAGAGAGCACTATGGGTAGGTGGTCTGAAGCAAGCGTCAGCATCGGTCGCCAATCAACGCAGTTTATTTGGCCTGCGCTGACTATGGTGATATCTGGCGAGCTAGAGCAGTTTACCGCCACTCCAGTGGGGGCATCCCCATTTACCGTGCAGAACGTCGAATCATCTATTTGGTCAGCCAGCTCCTGTCCCCTAACATCGGCCTGCAAGCTGGAGTGCCGCAGGTCATGGTGTGCGTTGAAGTCGCCAGGGATGACGCGGTTCTCACCCCTGAGTAACGCACGAATGTCGGGGTGGTAATCCCTGGAACAGCAGGTGACAGGAGGTATGTAAATGTTTATGATTTCAAGTTCGACATCGCCTGACCGGACAACCATACCTTGACGTTCTAAGGTGGTGTCCCTAGGGCCGATGTCAGGCTCAAATAGACGATACTGCACAGATTGATGCGTGATGAATGCCAAACCACCCCTAAGCCCTCTCGCACGGTCACAACGGTGTACATTGTACCCGTTGCAGGTCTGAAGAGACGACCTTCCACCGAGCTTTGTCTCCTGAATCGCCGCGATCTTGATGTTGTGTCGCTTCATTAAGTTTATCACTTCAACAATTTTACCGGTTAGGCCGTTGCAATTAAATTGCAGGATACCGAAATGCGAAGGGGGAGCAGAGTTGATGCTGGGGGTCAAGGACTGGTGCGTATGCCTAGGTGGTAATAGCCTGGGTCGCGCAATATGGCGCATTCTTGAAGTCGAAGGAATCGCGTTACCAGAAGGTAGAGGCGAGTCAGACGACGTTGAAGGTTGCGTAGCTCGACAGCATGGCGCAACGTACGTATCAGTCCATAGGTTCCTGTTCGCGAGTCCAGAGCATATAAGCAGGTGACACAGGCCAAGACAGTTATTGCACTTGACTGATGCCAACGGCGTGTATAACTGACGGTTTAGGCAGGGGGGTATCGAAATAAAAGCCCTTGGTCGGGGAAACCCCGAGTCATTCCGGTACATAGAACCGGCTGTCGTGGGAATGACCGTTTATCGGTGCTCCTGCGAAGTGCTATCAGTATAGTTCCGAAATAGTCTACACCTACATAGGTGAACGGCCGAGAAAATTATGCAACCCGCGCCAGCGGTAACGAACTCATCTTTGGGGGTGTAGGCTGTGCGCTACGGTGCTGACAGACTCGACACTCACGACGAACTTTATTAACAACGCAAAAGGCGTGACCATCGTGAGAAGCGTTGGTGTATGGACGGATACATTTGATTTGTTAGGGTCGTGTCGTGGTAACCTGCGTAGCGAGGGCTGAGCTCTTCTGTGGTGGCTTCAATACTGGGCCAGAATGTTTCATCTCGTATTAAAACCTCCGGACCAATTTATTGGCGTCGTCCGCAACGTTATCTGCTGAAGGGAGCCATTGCCAATCGTTCACCTCCGAGGACTCTAACAGCTCGCTTACTCTGAATGCGACAAATTGGGAGTAGCGTCTATGATCCGAACGTATCCAGGCTAAGACAGTGCGAGAGTCAGCCCAGAAGATCTGATGGATTTGTAGTGTGTGCGATGTGAGTACACCTGCTGCTAGTATGACTCCTAAGACCGCGGCCATTAGCTCCATATTTAACGGCGCCACCTTTAATTTACTGCCTATAAGCGAGCATTGCACGCCTCCTTTGTAGCAGCGACGTAGGTAACATACTTCAGCACACGCATTTTCACTGGCATCAACGAAGATATGCATCTCCAGCTCGGATCCTTTTCCAGATTCGTAAAGGAACATAGCGGTATTCTTAAACTCTCTATCTTAGGAAGAAGCTTTACCCATTTCTGCCAGCTTAAGTATTGTTCATCAGATACACTCCTAAAATACAATTTTTGCATAAATTATGTAGAATTTAAGAAACCCCAAAGGATCGAAGATGCTATTTACGATGCTTAAGACTTCCCTCTTTGTAGGGCAGTGCTCATTCAGTAGCAAGCGTTTGTGCTTGTTTTGTTGGTCCACCCGGAACGTAAAGGCATCTTCTTTGGTTAGCCACCATAAGCCTAAGACCTTGGTCAGAGTTTAAACTGAGGGCGTCGTTTACTTCATTAACTTGGAGCCCTTGGAACACGATATCAGAATTAGAGCGCCACATACTGAGCACTGCTGGGTGAGCACGTAGATCCGAACGTCATTACCGTCATGACAAAAAAGCGTTGGTGGTTTTGATCCTGCATTCGTATCTTTATCTGGCGGAACATTTCCTGGATGTCACCACTTATAGCTACCGCTCTTTGACGAAACCTGCGCAGAACGGATACCAGGCATATAGTTTGGTCCGGTCCCTTCAATAGCCTCGAGTTGAGAGAAACTCTCTTGGTTTCAGCGGCAGCGTCCCAAACAATGCGGATATTTTGTGGCTTGTTTGGGTTGCGAACGGAAAATATCGGCAAGTACCAGCACCTTATATGCAACAATGCTTAATTTCCTAGCTGTTTTGCGTACCCCTTCTCCACATAAGTCGCAATCTCGGATGATAAAATTTTTTCGTGATCAGGCTCACTCATGACTTTCGCTTGTAACCACTTGGCCCTCCTTGTTTCCAAAAGAAACCAGTTTCAAAGCGCCCGTGAACGCGTTTAGTAGTAGAATTCAATAGTTCGAATACATGCTCCTTTTCTTAGAAACTAGGCTGGTGAGGTTATGGGTGATTTCGAGCTCATCCAGACACACGTAATGTCTCTTGTTACGGGCTGGTATCGAATCCAACCCCGGACCAAGAGACTGGATCTGCTGCGTCTGCTGAAGAAAATATATATCAAACGTTCACATTCCGTCCAATGCAGTAAATGCAAGAGATGGTTGCACAGATCTGGATGCTCAGGGCTTAACCCTGCCATCCCCAGAACCCGTACTTTTTTCAGTACTTTTGAGGCACCATGTTGTTCGCGCGCAAGCGCGTCCCGCGGTTCCCGTCGCTCCGGCGCACACACACCGCACCCACCATCATCAAATGGCCACAACAGTGGACCGGTCTCCACGACCAGCAGCCTTGCTGCTCCCGCCTCACCTCAGTCCCCACTCTCGTCCTCCCCTACTTCCAGCATGCACATGGGTCAGGAACATAACCTCCTCGTACCTTTCACCAAGTGCACTGTTTGTCGGCAAAGATTATATACGCCTGCGTCATCGGTTAAGTGCAACAACTGCCTTGGCCTGTGCCACATCCATATGTGCTCTGGGCTTGCAAACAGGAACCTTTGGACGGATGCATTTATAGCCCCTTGCTGCAGTACTCAGCCGCCCTCCACGCCACACAACATCGGCCAAGGCACGCTGAACCCTAGACTGCGTCACAGCTTGAGACTAAGCCTACCTCCATCTAGGCAACCACATCCGTCCCTTTCCCCCAGCATGCCTTCACCCTCCCTCCCGATACACTTCAAAATCCTACAGCTGAACTGCAACGGATTAGCTGGAAAGATCGCGGAGATAACGGACTTTATGAAGTCGAACAACATTAAACTGGCCGCCATTCAGGAGACCAAAATGTACTCGAGATGGGTACAATGTGCATAGGAAAGACCGTCCCAGCGGTCATGGGGGCGGCCTTGTATTCATCACACACCATACTGTACAGTATAACCTATTTGCCCCGGACTCTACCCTTGAATGCCAGGGCATAGCAGGCCGGACAGTCGACGTCGACCTGCGAGTGATAAATATATACATTCCCCCTGTTACGTGCTGTCCCCGTGATTATCGCCCTGATATTAGTGCGTTGCTAAGGGGCGATAACTGCCTCATCCTAGGTGATTTCAACGCACATCACGATCTCTGGCACTCCAACTTGCCGCAGAGCAAATAGACAACTCGGCATTCTGTACATTGAATGGAGATGCCCCCACGAGGGTGGCAGGTAACTGCCACAGCTCTCCAGACATCTCCATTTCAAGTGCGGGCCTTATCAACCATGTTAACTGGCAACCAATGCTTACACTGGCATCAGACCACCTACCCATCCTACTAAACATCGAACGACCGTTTGACTTCATAACGACAGAAAAACGAACGTACATTAACTTTAGTAAAGCGGACTGGGACCGCTTCAGGGACTTTAAAGAGAAGGAGTGAGAAAGAGTTTCGCAAAGGCATCGATTCAGCCTCCGGCCGCTTCATCCATGCTGGCAGAATCCCGGAAATTCGGCCGAATTTCCCTGCGGAAGCAGCGGCAATGGCAAGAGAACGTGACCAAGTGAGACTCTTTAACCCCGCAGATCCAAGAATAAAGGATCTCAAGGCAGAAATCCGTCGGACTGTCAATGACCACAAATTGAAAAAGTGGAAAGAACACCTAGAGTCATGCAACCTCTCCGGCGGTGTCGGCAAACTATGGTCGACAGTCATCCATCCAACCCGACCAAATACAATGACAAGGTCGCCATTGCTTTCGGCGATAGCGTCAAATCGGACCACAGGAAATGCGCGAGCGCATTCTGCCGGCAATTTATACTGCATTCTCCTGCGGATAGGGCTAAGAGAAAAGTCATTCGACGTGCGTACATACACAAACACATAGCCGTGCCCATTGTCGTCTCCGCTGCAGAGTTTAAGGAAGCTATAAGGAAGGCGAAACCTTCAAGATCACTCGGACCCGACGGAATTGCCATGAAGATGCTGAAACACCTCGGCCACGAGGGGCACAAGTACTTGGCGGCTCTATTAAACCTCTCACTGACCACTTTCGTTATACCAGATATCTGGAAACACGCGACTGTGGTCCCCCTCCTAAAACCTGGGAAGCCGGCGAATCAAGGAGATTCTTATCGTCCGATATCTCTCCTCTCGCCGGTAGTGAAGTTGTTAGAGGCTATCTTGCTCCCATACTATACTGCAACCATGTAGCTGGCCAATCATCAACATGGCTTCCGTAAAAATCTCAGCACAACATCTGCATTGAATGCCATCACGACGCAGATTAACTACGGTTTGAACCAACAGCAACCAAACCACAGGGCAGTTCTCATGGCACTTGACCTGTCGAAAGCCTTCGACATAGTCAACCACGCCACACTCCTTGAAGACCTGGAGGAGACACCGCTTCCTGCCGGCCTAAAACGATGGACCGCCAACTACCTAAACGGTCGGCTGGCGTCAGTGCAGTTTCGAAACGAGAGATGTAGGCCTAGAAGAAGTAGACAAGGGGTTCCGCAGGGTGGTGTCCTCTCACCCCTTCTGATTAACTTCTACATCTCGAGCCTCCCTCCTCCACCAGAGGGGGTCCCCATCGTTTCGTACGCTGACCACTGCACTGTGATGGCCACGGGCAAAGGACCTTCCACGGACGAACTATGTACTAGACTCAACCACTACCTGCGCGATTTTTCCAGCTTCTTCACAGAGCGGAACCTGACACTGTCCCCGACTAAATCTACAGCGAAATTATTTACCACGTGGAATGCGCAGATGGGGCAGGAGTTGAATGTCCACGTAGATGGTGTTCCACTACCTACAGTCAACCACCCCAAAATTCTAGGGGTTACATTCGACAATATCCTCACCTTCGCTAATCATGCCACAAGTCACTGGCCTACAGTACTTGGGGCAAAGACAAAGAAACCTTGCTGGTCACCTATGAGGCTATTGGCCGACCGGTTATTGATTATGCTGCGCCCATATGGTCGCCTAACCTTCACGACACCAACTGGAGGAAATTGCAGGTATGCCAAAACACCGCCATCATAACCGCGACGGGCCGTTTGCGTATGTCTCCTGAGTCTCACCTTCACCAGGAGGCTAAAATGCTCTACGTTCGCGAGCATGCGGAACTTTTAAGTAGGCAGTTCCTTCTGGACTGTCATAGACCCAGTCATCCAAATCGACAGCTATTGGATGAAAGTCCGCATTATGATGAGATCCGGCGTCACATCTCGTTGCCGTTTGATCTGCGGGACCATAGGCGGGCCCTAAAGGACCTCCACACTGAGTCGGTGGACAGATCCCTCAGATCCCGGCCTGTGAACCCCGTGTTGGTGCCCAACCACCCGTTCTTGCTGAGGAAGAACGTGTCCTTCCGAGGGAGACTAGAGTCATGCTGGCTCAACTTCGGTCTGGATATTGCAATAGGCTGAACCCATATTTGTCCAGACTGAACCCCACCATACCGAACACATGCCCTGCATGCGGTATGGCCCCCCATGACACGCAACATCTCTTTCCGTTTTCTTCGGAACATACTCTTCTAACTCCCCTATCACTTTGGTCCAACCCTGTTGAAACAGCGCGTTTCCTTGGACTTCCGTTAGAAGAGCCCGATGACAACTAGGAGTGTACTGGCCCTTTGGGCAGGGCGAAGCACTGCTAACAACAACAAAACACGATCCATTTTCGTGTTTACTCTCATGGGCATTTAAGTAACCACGTTTTACTGCAGAATTAGCTATGGTGGTAGGTACGAGTACACTGTTATCCCCTTGGGGTAGTTCAAACAGCCAGTATGCGAGGCTTTCAAGGTTACATGAAGGTAGCCTCAACTTGTGCATACCCCAAAAGGCTGCCAGTAAACCCGGTAATTTATTAACTAGTTCTTGCTCCAATTCTGAGTTGTTCAGGTGGCGCATCATTTTCGACGCCTTCATTGTCGCGCACACTCTTTGTACCTCCAACGCAAAATCAAATAAAGCGTCGAGCCCATTGTATAACTTTACAAGTAAGTTATGTATCAGCTGTTCGTCCACAGCTGTGCTTGCCCATGTAAAAAGCTTGCTATTCAGAAGCTGCTCAACGCAGAGTCGTACTCACTGGAAGCAAAAAAAAGTACCGATGCTGTTTGAATATAAGAAATGCAAACACTTTTGTTCACTTGTTTTTTATTATTTCCCTGACGCGAGTCAGGCAACCAATCTGGTTCGGTGAGTTATTATGACTGAATACAAACTCTCGGTGACTGCACCTAAATGCCTATTTCCCTGATCGCTACTGCTGCCCGTGATAATGATGATTTGGCATTTGCCGTTCATTGGTATGCTCGAGTTTCATTTGCATTATCGTGAGAACGCCCTCAGCTAAGTGTTCACTTGCTGACTAGGCGTCTGGCTTTTTTGATGCTGTTGTTGTTGGCATTCCTGCTTGGTGCCAACTTTGAGTTTGGGTTACAGTTGTTGTTGGCATTATTGTTGGGTGCCAACTTTGAGTTTGGGTTGCACTTGTTGTTGGCATTATTGTTGGGTGCTAACTGCCGCCCCCCCCCCTGAAATGAAGCCGTCCGCGGCTTCTATTATGGCAATGTCTAGATTCGCTCGGGTTCTTCGTTTTCGTATCCGACCAACCGCAAAAATTATGATAGCTGCTACCACGACAAGTGACAAAGCGCCCATTGACTGTGCTGAGCGGATATGAACAAGATTCTCTAGGTGCGATATGTGACAATAGAGTCATGTGGTCAGTAAAATTTATAATCTGCGCAGGAGCAGCTTCGGGACGAGAGTGGGCTATTTTATTCCAATTATAAAAGGTGGTTGCGTTAATGGTAATTTCTCCGTCAAAGGTTACTATAAAGGTTCCCCTTGTCAGCCTTGTTAAGTTTCCATCGTACAGTGTTGCTGGTTGGTTGTTTATTAGTACAATGCCATTATCGATTTCCCTTATGGCAGCTACGTGGTCAGCTGATGTCGTTTTGCAGGTTGCTGAGTGAGTGTTCAGAAGCTGCATTGCGCACGGGCTATCTCCCAAAGGTTGGCAAAAGCTCGACATTGGGGCTTCCTCGCAATTGTGCAGTGGTATGTAACTTCCCTTGCATTCCGCTATATCCTCCGTCTCCAATGATACAAGCTTTCCGTCGTGTATCACGGGCAACATCCTCAACAAATTACAAACACCAGCTATCTTTGGATATTTTATAAGGAAATAAATACAATCATTAGTTTGAAATATTTTGATCTTAGAAACTTGTAGTAAATCACTTATAGTTACGTTGGCAGAGTGCTCAGCATCCAGCAGGTTCTTTACTTCAATACCGCTCAACAAAATAGGGTTGATTATATTTACCTTACCCAGGGTGACGGACGTTATAACGGTCTCTAATTCCATCATCATGAGCGTAGCGGTTGCCAGAGAAAAAAGGTTGCCAGTATCTATTTGGGTTCGCTTGGCGTTTTCGAGCAGTTCATTAACAGTATTTGTCAATTCATTTATTTTTTCCTGTGTTTTTGAGTTGATCAAGATTTGTTGTTCCTGTGATTCTATCAAGCTTTCAGTTTTAAATTCGATCTTCAGGAAGTCATCAAAATCAGGCGTTCCGGCGATATATTTTAGGGCAGTCCCTAACACGTTGATGCTACGAGCATGGCGGTGATGTACCCTGACAGCATCCAGCAGCAGTGTCATCTGTTCCGCGTCATTTCCCAGTAGACGCCGTACATGTGACTGTGGAAAATGCTCTGATAGCCTGGTCGTGTCATCAACTATTGTCTCATAGAGGGATAAGTTTGGTTTGTGCAATAAAAATCCGTGCTGTTCGTGAATGGTCACCTTACCGGTTGTGAGAGGGATGTAGTAAGAACTGGTGTAATTAAGTATGTACCTTTGTTTCGACCGAGAGGCCGAGAAAAATTATATATCTGTAACGATACGAAAGGCGTTTCTTAGTACTTTAAGTTACTTTTGTGAACTTTTCTGTTGTCTATTAGAACAGTTGACCCAAGGTCCTTCTGCACCGTTTTTTCGACATAGAGTTTTGTGAACTTGTTACCTATTCTTTTGTTTGTCTTTACGAAGACCTTTTCCACCGGGCTATAGAGTCGCAATTTGCTTCCCACATTGTGTCTTGGCAAGTCTGACTGTTGAGTCTCCAACAGCCTGAGTCGGATTTGCTCCCCAAGTTCTTCAGGAATAGAATGAATTATATCTATAGGCCTTTTTTGCGTTAGTGAATGGACTGTGCGATTGTATTTTGATGTTGCGAGAAGAATCAATTCAATTGTGTCGGATACCTTACCTTCTAGCTTCAGGCAACGGGCAATTTCAGACAATGTACTGTGAAACCGTTCAACTTGACCGTTCGAAGTACTATGTGCAGGGGGTGTGGTATAAATTTCCACACCGAAATGATTTCTTAGTATTGCCCTGATTGTCTCCGAGTTTAAGGACTTTTCATTGTCGCAGACTACTGTTTTGGTATTTTTATAAAAGTTAAGCAATTCATACATGGGTTCTTTCACATCAATTATAGCTCTAGACTTTATCGGGAATACCACAGCGAATTTTTAAAATTTGTCTATGGATGTGAGAAAGTGAGCCCTGTCTGTGGAATAAATATCCACATGGATAATTTCCCCTGGGCACGATGGAATAGGCGTTTCCCCTATCCCCGGTTTTGGTGGATGCCGTTGGTCTTTAGCCTCATGGCATACCTTACAATTATAAATTATTTCCTTGAGCATTTTTCTCATGCCAGGAAAGTAGTAGCAGTCGAGGATTTGGCGTACATTTTCACGCAACGATCTATGGGCCCTGTTGTGCTCTGTCTGTAAAATCTCTAGCTGGTCATCTTTATTGAAGACGTCTATGACCGGTTTTTTTGCATGCCGTATCTTGGCTGCGGGAAATTCGGTAAGTATTTTGTCTTGCATTTTAGCAAGAGTCGGCATTAACGCATTCTTTCATTGCGCGCATAAGTTCGTCCGGACCACTGAAAATTATACGGTGGTTCATCCTTGATTTAAAAATTATTTTTGTGGTTTTCGAGAATGAGTCACCCTCCTCAAGAACAATTTGATTCCGAAAACAGTTCAAAGGATTTGACACCGTCGAAATAGTCTGGGGAAGGGACTCCTCACTATTCGCTATTACGCTGTCCGACCGTTCGCAATCCGTCACATTTATATGTTGCCGGGACAATGCGTCAGCAACCAGGTTTTCCTTTCCCGGTTTGTAATGGAATTGCGGAGAAAACTCCTCAACAAAGGCTCGCCATCTCTTGAGCTTGGCATTCGGATTTTTATCAGATATTGCAAAGGTCAGAGGTTGGTGGTCGGTAAAAATCTTTAGGTTGTTCACACCGCATAGGTAGTTCCGAAGTTTTTGCAGGGCCCAGACTATAGCCAACAATTCCCGCTCATTAGTAGCGTAGTTCTCCTCAGTCTGCGAAAGTGTTCTTGATATCATTGGGATAGGACGCCCACCCTGAGACAAGACGGAGCCTATGCCATGATATGATGCGTCAGTGGTCAACTCGAATGGCTTTTCATAGTCGTGGTATAGGAGCAATACATCCTCAGATGCAAGGATTTTCTTTACTCTATTGAATGCGCCTAGTGCCTCATCATCCAGAGTTATTTCGACTTTCTTCGATTGGCTGGCCTTAATGTTCCCATTTTCACCGCGCAAGTACCTCGTCAGTGGCTTAACAATCGTTGCAAAATCCCTCACAAAGCGACGGTAATAGCTTGCAAGTCCCAGAAATGAGCGCAATGCTCGAAGTGATCTTGGAACCTCGAAGTTAAGGATGTCCTTTACCTTGTCGGGGCAGGTCTTTATGCCGTCCTTAGACACAGTAAAACCACCAACCCCACGCTCTGCCGAAAGAATTTAGACTTTTCGGCAGACACGCGCATATTAGCATTGTATAACTTCACAAGGATTCGGTCGATGTCCCTACCGTGCTCCTCTGCAGTCTTGGAAAAGATGATCACATCGTCGATGTAGACGTGACATGCCTTTCCGATCTCGTCTCTTAAGACGTCATCGATGGCCCGCTGAAAAATGCTTGGAGCATTCTTCAAACCGAAGGGAAGTCTGCAAAATTCATACTTCCCACTGTTTACGGAGAAAGCTGTCTTCTCACGGTCTTTCTCTGCCAATTTAATCTGATGGAAGTCCGACTTCAGATCGATTGTTGAAAAAAAAGCCGAGCCTCCCATATTTGATAAAATAACAGAAGTATCAGGGATTGGATACTTATCGCTTATGGTTTTGCTATTAAGTTTCCTAAAGTCTATTACCAGACGCGACCTCCTTTTACCCTCTTCGTCATGCCCCTTTTTATCTACCACCCATATTGGGTTGTTGTAGGGAGAACGGGATGGCCTTATAATACCATTGCGCAGCATGTCTGAAATTTCATTGTTCACGAATTCCATTGCTGCCATGGGGTAGGTCTTAGAATACACCGGGAGATCGTCAGTGGTTCTAATTGTTCCAACAATGTTAGTGCTGTATGGCAGAGTCTCGTCTGGATCAGCGAAAGCCCTAGCATGTCGCTTCAGAATTGATGTGGTGCTCTGCTCCGCCCCCGCCAAATTGTGGTCCGATGAAATTAACCTATTTACGTCTGGGCAGCGGTAACAAAAAAATCTTTCACAACCTCCATCGTGTCTCAAAACTCCGTTTCTCAAATCAATATTACCGTTAACCTCCCTAAGAAGATCGAAGCCAATGATACCGTCAAATGTATCGAGGCTAGGGAGGATAAAAAACTGAAAGTTCTTATTAAAAATATTTATTGTGCAATACTGCTCAACTTTTTCGGTGCCATGTATAGATTTAACAGTGAAGGGTCTCTGCAGGCTTTTGATTCCCTTAAGAGTGCTTAAGTTTTTAATATAACTCTTGGCTGCACCTGTATCGACTAGGAACTTTAGACCTCTTCCCCGTAGTGTCCTGCTGACATAGGGCAAGAGGGACCCACCTCTAAAAAATTAACGTCATCGCTTGGATCAAATTCATTTTTTTCAAACCGCTCGTCGAAATTACAGTTGGCATAGCCGCAGTCGTCTTCACTCGGATAAAGTTCGCCCTCCAAATCATTCATCTCATGAGAGAGGTGGTTAATACGTTCCTTTTTTGGTGTGGGGTAGCGTTCACTTCCGTGTTGTCGTTTTTGTGCAACCGTGGCCGGCTGCGAATTGCCTTGGGTGGTTGTGGGTACCGTCGAGTTGCGCGGGTTCCCATTATTTTGGTTTCGGGAAGAACCCTGAACCACTTGTCGGGCATCATTGTATGGCGCCGGTTGTAGGCCGGTTTGCCTAAAACGTGAGAGAGATGGGTCCACCTCCATCGGGACCGGACGATGTCGTATTTATTCATTTGGGACCCTACGGTATTGTGGTGAATATTGGTATGAACCGGGGACCTGAGGTAAAAGATTCGTCCTTCCGATCGAATTCATTATAGTCATTTTTGTCATCCTCGCTCGGTTAGTCTCAAGTTCCTGGGCCAATGCCAGTGCAGAGGGTAGATCCGAGGGTTGCGACGAGAAGAGAATATCGCACAATGGGCGATTAAGGCCAGTAATAAAGACACGAAGGGCATCTTCGCGATATTTTTTACTAAGCGACTCGATAAGTACCCTATTTCCGCCGTGAGTCATCGTAGTTTTATTGATTATAAGTGTTAACTTCCGTTCTATCTCGTCATAGAACTTAGCTACCGACAATGACCCTTGGCTCAACATTGAGAGCTCTTGCTCAATCAAATCCACTGGTTTTTTATCAGCGTAAGTGAAGTCCAACCTTGAGATTATTGCTCGAAAATTCAGGACCGTATTAAAAGAAGACAAAAACATATCAGCAGACCCCACAACCTTGTTCCTTATTACCTTTCCTGATCACCCCTAAATTCCGGCATTGTTTTAACAAGATCTAGTGATTCGTCCCAAGTAACGCCAGGCTGAATTGTGACAGCCTCGTATTCTACCACTCGAGCAGTGATTTCCATTCTCGACAACCTACTGGTCAGTGCCTCCACCTGTGTTTGAAACTCACGCTTTGTCTTCTCGGTCGCCACGCGAACCGCAGCATTCAGAAGGGCCTGCATTTGAGCTTGGTCCATTTTAAGACTAACACTTAACAACCGTCTCTCAAGGCAACACTTTTCCAAAACTCCTAACACTTTATTTATTTGTTTATTTATTTAAACGGTATGCTGAACACTCTACTTACATGCAGATATTCATATTTGATTTCATTTTGGTGTCCTCGTCCGATTGTCCTCGCTGGAGCAGCCTGTACCTCTTGTTGATTGTTGATTAGTTTATTTATTTATTCGGCAGGGATTAACCCGTACGATTTGTATTTTTTTAGATGTTTAATTTATTTCTTGTGGGTATCAAACCCTTTTTTGATTAACTTGTTGGTTGTTGAATAGTTTATTTATCTATCTAGTAGGGATTAGGCAGTACACGTTTAATTACTTTTGTTTATTTTCTTTAAATGTTTAATTTATTTTTTGTGGGTACCTGACCCCCTTTTGACTAATTTAGTAAGTATCAACTCGTACGCGTCACACACGTTCAATTAGTTTTCGTGTTTTTACAAACGTTAAATTTATTTTTCTCTTGTGGGTATCCAACCCGAACGTGTTACGCACGTTTAATTACTTTCGTAATTTTTTACAAACTTTTAATTTATTTTTTTGTTGTGGGAATCGAACCCTCGGCCAAATTAACTTTCGTATCCTTTTATAGGGATAACTTCGCGTGGCCCCAAGTTGGGCGCCAGAAATGCAAACACTTTTGTTCACTTGTTTTTTATTATTTCCCTGACGCGAGTCAGGCAACCAATCTGGTTCGGTGAGTTATTATGACTGAATACAAACTCTCAGTGACTGCACCTAAATGCCTATTTCCCTGATCGCTACTGCTGCGCGTGATAATGATGATTTGGCATTTGCCGTTCATTGGTATGCTCGAGTTTCATTTGCATTATCGTGAGAACGCCTTCAGCTAAGTGTTCACTTGCTGACTAGGCGTCTGGCTTATTTGATGCTGTTGTTGTTGGCATTCCTGCTGGGTGCCAACTTTGAGTTTGGGTTACAGTTGTTGTTGGCATTATTGTTGGGTGCCAACTTTGAGTTTGGGTTGCAGTTGTTGTTGGCATTATTGTTGGGTGCTAACTTATACATAATAATTAACTAAATAAGAGAAATTAGCTGCGGCAAATTATGGTTTAAAGCGGATCAACTGTAATAAATATCATCGCGACCGATTAACTGTGTAATGTGAACATGGCCTTAAGCTAAGTATGTCACGGTCGATAAGTAAATCACTATCGTAATATTGTAATAGTTCGTAAGCAGGGTTCTTAAGATATGAATAAGCACATCACTAATTGTTAAATATAGGCTGGGTTCTTCACTTCCGTTTGGTAAGCTGAGCCGTGTAGTACAAGCAGATCAATTTCCCGAATAAACTTTTGTATCCTGACACATCAAGTGCATCTGCCAAAAAAGGCATCTGCACAAAAGAGTGGTGAGGGGAATGACAGCAGCAGCAACAACAAATCAAAAGTGGCAACAGTAAACTGGAGTGAAATGCAAGGTAAATCAGATGATAAGTGTACAGAAGTAAGAAAGGTTACTAAATAGCTATAAATCCATTCGTAGATTAAACTTAGAAGTACACAGTGAGAAATCGTGGACAAAGGACTTTAGAATCGCAAACGAAACGTTCACATTGAAGCTCGATACCGGTGCAGGCGTCAACCGTATTCCTTTAAGCTTATGTAAAAAATGTATAATTAATTTCGATAATCAAACAAATAATTTTTCGGTATATGATTACAATGGAAATAAAATACAAATTTTCGGTATAACCAAGTTAACATGCGCAGATTTGAAATTAAATACGGAACATACAGCTGAGTTTCTGGTAGTAAAGGAAAATTGCGAGCCTGTACTGGGACTTGTGTCGCGTGAGAGTTTTGGCTTAATCAAACGGTTGGATATTCATGGGATTGTTTCGTTACCTCAATCAAAGGAATTATTCTTAAGTAAATTTCCGCGAAAGTTTAAGATTCAATTAGCACATAATGCGAAACCGGTACTTCACTACAAAAAACGCATTCCTAATTCCCTAACGGATAGGTTGAAAGTAGAACTTGAGAGTATGGTTCAGGATAAAATAATTTCGCCAGTAGACTATCCAACTGATTGGGTGAATAATTTGCAAATAATAGAGAAACCCAATTGCAAACTTCGGATTTGTCTTGATCCAAAACCACTTAATGCCTGCATTAGGCGCGAACATTTCCTAATTCCAATGTTTGATGACTTAACGCCAAAATTAGCAAACAAGCGAATATTTTCAGTTTTTGATCTAAAAAGCGGATTTTGGCATATTCCACTGGACGTTTAAGACCCCGCTCGGGAGATTTAAATTTAATCGGGTTCCTTTTGGGTTAAACTGTGCACCGGAAATGTTTCAGCGGAAAATGGTTCAAATTTTTGGAGATGTACCTGGAGTGATATTATACTTTGATGATTTAGCTATTTGCGCGGAAAATGAAGAGGAACATGACCGAATTTTAAACTTAGTGTTAGATAGGGCCCGAAAAAACAATGTAAGGTTCAATCAGGCTAAAATGCAGTATAGACAAAGGAAAGTTAAGTTCATGGGCAATATAATAGCCGAAGGGAAAATTAGCGCAGACGTTAAGTATCGTGACGCGATTTTGAATATGAAAAAACCGAAAGACAGAGCGGGGGTTTTAAGGTTCCTGTAGTGCGATTCTGTAACTTTTAACACCTCGCCGAGTGTTAAGCTTGTCGCCGAATTTTGGCGTTTGCTCTTAACGAAAGTGCGATTCTGTAACTTTCCTTAACACTTTTTAGTGTTAGCTGTTTTATGTATGTATATCTGTTAAAATTGAGGGGAAAACTGCAATCATCTTAAGTACAGCATTTGACAGCGCCGACGTTCATGTCGCAGTAGCGCAGGTGATAAGCGATCGGACTACAACGTGCGCGTCGCGAGTTCGGTTTCATGTTCGGAGAGTTTATTTTCTATAACTTTTAACACCACAAAATTTTTTCGCGTTAACTAAGGTGTTAGCTAACACTTTTCGGTGTTAAGGGAAGTTAACGCTAACACTTGGCGTTAAAAAAGTTACAGAATCGCAAAAAGTGTTAAAAATGGTGTTAAGCGAAGTTAACGCTAACACTTGGCGTTAAAAAAGTTACAGAATCGCAAAAAGTGTTAAAAATGGTGTTAAGCGAAGTTAACGCTAACACTTGGCGTTAAAAAAGTTACAGAATCGCGCTACTGGGGTTACTTAAATATTTATCCCGAACCTCTCAAAAAACACAGCGGAGCTGTGTAACCTGACAAGAAATTACGTGGAATTTTCCTGGTCGGTAAAACATGACGAAGAGTTCGAGAATTTGCTATCAGTTATATCGTCACAACCAGTGTTAGCAATCTATGATCCGTCGAAGTCAGTCGTAGTACAAACTGATGCTTCGAAGGACGGACTAGGGTGTGTAATTTTTCCAGACGGGCACCTGTTGCGTTCGCGTCACGAACCCTTAATAGGAGTGAGCAAAAGTGGGCCCAAATAGAAAAAGAATTATTAGCCATAGTGTTCGCGTGCCAACGGTTTCATTTTTACTTATACGGGCGAGAATTCAACGTCGACAGTGATCACAAGCCTTTAGAAACGCTGATAAAGCGTGATATCGACGACGTCACAATGAGACTTCAGCGAATGTTTATGTTCTTGTTAAAGTACTCGGCAATGTCGATCACCTATAAACCAGGCAAGGACATGTGGGTCGCTGATTTTCTATCTAGGGCACAACTGCCAGATGACTCGGAAAATGAAGGACTTGCAGGTGTCATTCACGCTGTAATAAAATCGGTATGTATTTCAGAAGAAAACTATCAGTTGTATAGAGAAATACTAAAGGGGTATCATCAGCTCGATGATTTTAGCCGACAATTTTTCAAATTTAAAAACAACTTACATATTGAAAACGGGTTATTGTTTTTGGATGATCGGTTGATCGTACCATCACAGTTACAAACAAAAATAGCAAAGTGGTTGCATTAACCCCACCTGGGGATTGAAAAAACCCTGGCGAGGGCAAGAAAGTTGTACTACTGGCCAGGAATGAATAGCAAAATCAAAGAAATAGGTGCCGCTTGTCAGACTTGTGAAAAATTCAGGAGAAACAACCAGAAGGAGCCCTTAGTGCAGGACCAAATTCCAAAATATCCATATCACATAGTAGCAATGGATTTATTCGAATACGGAAGTCATGACTACATATCGCTGATAGATTCATATTCGAATTACGTGGTAGCATTGAAACTTAAAAACAAAACATCGAAAGAGATTGTACTGGCAATATCCCAAATATTCAACAAACTTGGATATCCAACGGTTATCAAATGCGATAATAGCCCCTTTTATTCGGCGGAGGTTAAAAAATTAGCAAGCGAATGCAATATCCAACTAAAATTATCAAGCCCGAGATATCCTCAAAGCAATGGCTTGACGGAAAAGGGTGTAGCGATAGCAAAAAACATACTAAAACGGTGTTTCGAAACAAAGGAAACAGAAAAATTTCAGTACAGGTTATTAGAATATAATACTACGCCGGTGGCTAGTATGCAGCTAACGCCGGCCGAACTATTTTTTGGTAGGCTCATTAAGACAAAACCCCCAATTTCGGATTCGCTCTTGCTGAAAACAAATATAGACGAATCGGTAATTCAAAGCAAATTAGGGAAGAAAAGGGAAAAAACAAAATACTATTATGACCGTAGCGCCAAAACGCTGCCGGTACTAAAAGTGGGAGACATCGTACAGTTTAAGAAAAATCAGGGATCCCCCGTAACGATTATTGTTGTATTTTTAGCATCAAAAATGGAAGACTTCCCAATATCGCAGATACGTTTCAAGTATATGAATATGCACGTCTCTTCATGCTCAACAAAAAGCTTCTATAAACTAAAAAAATTTGAGGGAAATCCATATAAATTACAAATAATCATTATTTTTGATTTTTATTTTTTTGGTCAAACATAAAAGTTATTTTTTAATTTTTATTTTTTCGATCAAACATAAAAGTTATTTTTTGATTTTTATTTTTTTGATCAAACATAATAATTATTTTTGATTTTAATTTTTTTGATCAAAAATAAAAGTTATTTCTTGAGCGATATTTTATTCCTCAAGAATAAAAATTAAGTTTTGAGTTTTAACTTTTTTCGGGGATAGAAAAACTCAAAACGCCGCTGTGCCTTTTTGGCAAGTAATAAATCATAATTATTGGGTGGTATATCCTCATCAACATAGTTTATATTTATGTACATACATTTTTTCACCTGGTACACTTGGCGAATTTTGCCCCATACATACAATATCAATGTGTATACATGTAAATATGTTTCAAATTATTGAGCACTTATGCTGACAAGGATATATCATCTAATAATTATGATCAACAACCTGCCAGAAAGGCGCTGCGGTTATTTGAGTTTTTCAATCCGCGAAAAACGTTAAAACTCAAAACTTAATTTTTATTCTTGAGGGATAAAATATCGCTCAAGAAATAACTTTTATTTTTGATCAAAAAAATTAAAATCAAAAATAACTATTATGTTTGATCAAAAAAATAAAAATCAAAAAATAACTTTTATGTTTGATCAAAAAAATAAAAAGCAAAAAATAACTTTTATTTTTGATCAAAAAAATAAAAATTTAAAATAACTGCTATTGTTGATTTTTATGAAAAAAATCTAAAAATAATGACTAAATGTGGATTTTTATATTAAAACTCATAACAGTTACGGTCCCTGAGAAAAATGGGTCTGAATGGCACTACGGGACAGTAGTAGAAACAGGTAACAGGCGTTCATACATTATAAAAGACAGTTTCAACAATTTCTTTACACGCAACCGTCGGTTAATAGCGAAAACTTGCAAGGAAGACTTCAACGCTAGTGACTTGTTATATGAGGAAAATATAGAGGAGAACAGGGGTTAAACATTACATCCTACATCTCTGGGAAACAATACTGACAGGGATAGTAATAGCAGGAATGAAAGCAGTACAGGCAGTGACGCGGAATATAATGTGGACAAACCGTTGATCTCGGGTCAGCATGACAGGGATAGTAATAGCAGGAATGAAAGTAGTACAGGCAGTGACGCGGAATATAATGTGGACAAACCGTTGATCTCGGGTCAGCATGACACTCCCGTGCCAGCAGTCGGCAATGCAACGCCCGAGACAGTGGTATCGGAAGCAACAAGTTCCAATAACTCAGCTATAACAGAACCTGAAACCTATAGAACGAGAAGTGGACTATCTGTTAGACCCCCAAAGAAATATGGTCGCGATTACGGTGGCTAAGTGTCTAAACCTTTGTCCACGTGTAGATAATTGTTACATCAACTTAAACTAAAAGTTAAATTGTCTAAAAGTAATTTTATATTATTATTACATTACAATTACTTAGAAAATGAAATGCCTTATACAACTGTTAAAAAATAAAAAAAAAAGGCATGTAATAAATATCATCCGCGACCGATTAACTGTGTAATGTGAACATGGCCTTAAGCTAAGTATGTCACGGTCGATAGGTAAATCACTATTGTAATATTGTAATAGTTCGTAAGCAGGGTCCTTAGATATGAATAAGCACATCACTAATTGTTAAATATAGGCTGGGTTCTTCACTTCCGTTTGGCAAGCTGAGCCGTGTAGTACAAGCAGCAGCAGGATTCTGCAAATCGCTAACACTTAATCTCGATCGCCAAAAATCTCTAATTGCATTTTGGCGACTTTTCCGATTCCCGTGAATGACAATCTCCTAAACTCTCCATTTTCTGGTTCATTTTGATTCACTTTTTTGGCACATTTAAGCGATGAACACGAATGAACCAGATAACGTCATCAGCTGTTTTTGGCGACTAATTTAGATAAGTTTGCTATTCTGGATTTTAGCCATCTCGTAAAATCTCTATTTTTCTCCTAAAGCATGCTTGTTTTAGCAACCAAAAAAATTTGTTGCTAAAATACAAAATATATGATAAAATGTTAGAATTAAGTTTTTTTATGTCAAAAAAACACTCATTGACATAAAATATATGCCATTTATAAGAAAAATAGAAATTGGTAATCGTTTCTTTTAGGAAACAACTGCTAAACCACGTCCAAGAATGTGGAAAGGGGTATCAAAGAAGCGTTTTCACCTAGGTATTAATGGTCCGATCCCAAATGAGAGGCGTGATCCAAGGAATTTATTGATAGGCAGAACATCGGCTTTAAAAGGTGGCCTTCGTTCGCGCTTCAAAAAAATAACCCTTCACCGATCCAATACGGACTCGCAGAATACAGTTTTGCACTTCTCGGAGGACTTTCTATCTGTGTCTGCAACAACCTAGTCTACTAGGCATGGGACTATTCGAATAAACAAAACTTTTATTCGGCGGGTACAAAAAATTCGAATAGTATTTATTCGAATTTTTTATTCGTTTATTCGAATATTATTATTCGTTTATTCGAATATTATTATTCGTTAGTATTATTCGAATATTTTTGTTAATAGATTTTTAAAACGATATTCACTGTTTTCTTTGCTTGTACCTATGAGCGTGCATTTATGTTTTGTATGTTTTGCATGTATGTGTGTATGTTTGCGTGTACAAATGTGTGCCCAAGCAGTAACAATATTTCCTTCATTATTCGAATAGTGGTAACGAATAGTTGTATTTATTCGGATAATGGTGGTTGAATAGTTTTTGGCTAGTTATCTTAATAACTAAGGGCCACTTTCATAAAAGCCGGTTAAGCCTAATCGGTGATTAATTTGACAGCTAACCGTACGAGCACACTCGTATGTCGCGGGTCTCCTTCAGTTAATACCGGCGGCCACAGCCATGGAACACTGACCGTAACCTTCTCGAGGTGACACTGTTTACACAGAACACAACGGATCTAGACCCGGAGGGTGTCGATCTTACCCTTCCCCCTAACCCAAGGTGTTAAGCGCATCCGTGCCTACTGGGTGGTTTGCAGTCAGGGGCTTCCGACTGTATTCTAACGGAGCCTCCCGGATACCGGTCCACCTCCGCTGCCGCAGCTGACCGTTCCCTTCCCCCTTATATATTTTTATGGTCACCGAAAGGCCTCGACTGAGTACCAGCCATGGAATGATGGAAAAAATTAACTCCGCCTCGGATCCCTGCACGGGTAAAAATGCCGCCACTGGACAGGGCGTTAAAAATGTACCAAAAAGAGTCAGCCCCACCGCATCGACGGGTTCGGGCAGGCCTTCACGGCCAGCAGCCTTCCCACTTCGGTCGTCTGCACAAAGTGGTGCGGCTAAACCCCTTGAGGGAAAGCCGTTACCACGCGTAACCGCACCGGAAAACCCCTTGAGGGTACGGCAAACGCGGGGAGCAGTGGGCAGACGGCCAGTCTTCCTAGGCCTGTTCCAGGCACCACAAAACAGCCCAAAGGTGTTGGCCCCAATCCCTCCACGGGAAGGCGCACAGCCCCAAGGGCACCTAGCAGTGCCGCTCAGCTAGCACCGAATAGCGGGCGGAAAATTTCTCCCTCCGTTAGGGCGCAACGGGACCGCAGATCTGCGGCCAAGATAGTGTCGCGACTGGGAAGCGTGCCCCCCAGCGGACTAACGGAGGACCAAAAAGCCTCCCTAACTTGGGCCACCAACCTCCTAGCCGCGAGGCAGGAACGCGAAGCAGGGAAGCCGCCGAAGGCACTGGCCTCTAAGAGACAGCGTTCTCAGGAAAGCACCTTGAGTGAATCCAATAGGCACAGACCCTCGGCGACATCCCCGAGAACCGCTGCGGTGAACCCGCCCAGACCGTTCAGTGAGGTGGCCAAAGACCACCTCACCCTCGCGGTACAGGACAAATCACATCCAGACGGCAATATCACTCCAGACAACTGGAAGTCGGTACTAATTGGTCTGTGCGGGGTCTACGGAAAAGTCCTCGAGAAATTTCCGGGCCCTGCACCTATCATCCGCGATGCCGCCTGGTATCAGCGGAGGATCAAGATGGTCTCCTGTGCCGATGAGCGCTCGGTCAAGCTATACAAGGAGGCAATCTCCGCGTTAGGCGAGCTGTGGTCCGGGGCAGACCTGGTAGCGGTGCATAGAAACGAGATTCCTTGCAGGCTACGGGCCTGGGCCTGGATTCCAGCGGCCGAGCCGTCGACGCCGGATGCCATCCTGAAAAACATCCAGAATAGGAACGCAGGGCTACCCACCAGTGAATGGAGGGTAGTAAGGGTTAGTGAGGTCAGGGAGAAGCAGCGCTATGTGACGCTAGTCATTAGCGAAGACTCTCTCCCTGCTCTGGAAGCCTGTGGTGGAGTTATCAGCTACTGCTTCTACTCCATCACCCTGCGGATCCAGAAGAAGGGTGAACCCGCAACGGATGATACTGGGGTCGAAGAACCAGGAAGCACCGTTAGTGAACCTGGTCCTTCCATTAAAGCCAGCAATGGGGGCACTTCATGCGAAAACACCTTGAGTGGAGCGGATGATGCTTCCGTCGCCTCGCAGACCGTTGCAGGCATTGGTTGGATACGACTCGGCGAACGACTCTGAGAGCGACTCGGCCTCAGCGTCGGGCTTCGTCGGGTCTACCTTCGGCCGATGGGTGCACCAGTCCGAGAGCCAGCTACTCGACTCTGACGCGGAGGACGCGGCACATGACATCACAGTCATAGCCGCCCCCGAACGCGAAGCGGCGGTGGCGATGGACGAGGGCTCGGATACCGACCTGTAAATTCTGATGATGCGGGTTTTTCAAATCAACCTGCATCACTCCAAGGCAGCTTCGGCTGCCCTTCTCTTGCGCCTCGGCGAACCAGCCGAAGAGCTCGTACTTATTCTAGAACCTTGGATCGTCGGTAACAAGGTGTGCGGACTAACCTCTGATGCCTACCAGGTGGTTAAGCCCCCAACTACAGGTAGGACCAGAGCTTGCATCCTTGTTAAAAAGACCCTCTCTCACTTTCTGTTATCCAATTTCAGCGACGCAGATACAGCGAGCATCAGCCTCGAAGTTGAAGGCAAGCAAATCTGGCTAACTGCAGCCTACATGGCGCACGAAGCCCCCGAATTTCCATCCAGATGCCTAACAAACGCAGTGATGGAGGCAAATCGACGAAAGCTGCCGATGATTATAGGAGCTGACGCCAATGCACACAATTTAGTATGGGGTTCGACTGACACCAACACCAGAGGTGAGTGCCTTCTTGACTTTATTCTATTACACAATCTGTATATAAGCAATTTTGGAAGCGAACCAACGTTCGTTACCGCTAATCTCTGGCCCGGTACTGGGCCAAATTGAGAACTGGCATGTCTCAAGGGACAACTCCTTCTCTGATCATAAAGACATTTGTTTCCGTCTCCTTGTGAGAACACCTACTCTTGCAGCTTACAGAAATAGGAAGAGAACGGATTGGAACGTTTTCAGGAACGTTCTATCACACTCGCTCTATAAACACGCTTCTCACGGTAGACTCGGCCTACCGCAAAGACCTGATGAAGCGCACACACATCTGAAAAACGGGTCAGCTTCGATCGGTGAGCTCGACTCATCGTCTAAAATTGACGAGGCGGTAGACTCGATCACAGAGTCCTGTAACGCTGCTTTTAACGTCTCCTGTCCGGTTACCAGACCGAGGAAAAAGACGAGGCCACCTTGGTGGAGCTCCGAAATTTCCCAGCTCAGGAAAAATAGCAGGAGATTGTTTAATGAAGCTAAGTGGACTGGTTCTTGGCACGAATACCAGCAGGCCTTGAAAATTTTCAAAAAAGCAGTCAACAAAGCCCAGAAGAGTTCATGGATGGACTTCTGTACCAGCATTGAAACAAACTCAGAGGCAAATAGACTGCGTAAAGTTCTATCTAAAAGTCCCACCGTTCCGACCTTCATCCAGAAACCGGACGGAGACTGGACATCGTCCAGCGGCGAAATGGTCGAACTCCTAATGGAAACGCACTTCCCAGGCTGTTCCACGGAGCCACCTACAGCCGACAATGGCGGTACAATGCACAACTCTTTAGAGGGGATAATCACCCCCCAAAAAGTCGAATGGGCAATTGGAACCTTCGACCCTTTTAAATCTCCGGGACCCGACAACATCTTTCCCGCCGAACTTCAAATGGCCAAAGACATTCTCTGTCCCATTCTGTCCGAGATCTACACATCATGTCCTAGGCTATGCCACGTTCCGCACAAATGGACCGAGGCCAAGATAGTCTTCATACCAAAAGGAGGACGAGTCTCGCACTCAAAACCAAAGGACTTTCGGCCTATTAGCCTTACGTCCTTTCTTCTTAAGGTACTGGAAAGAATACTAGACGCCCCCATTAGGGATAATCTGCGCCCTCTTGACTTCTCGAAGGCTCAACACGCATACTCTAAGGGTAAGTCCGTGGAAACAGCACTCCATGCTATTACCACAAAGATAGAAAAGGGACTTGCCTTCAAGGAGTACACGCTGGGTATCTTTCTCGACATCGAAGGAGCCTTCGGGGAACGGGACTGGAACCTCCGCTTGTGGAATTCGTTAGCCAGTTCCTGGCAAAGAGAACTATCCATGCTAATCTAGGTGAGGCCTCAATAGTGAGATACGCATCTCGAGGCACTCCTCAAGGGGGAGTCCTATCTCCTTTACTGTGGAACCTAACCGTAAACACCTTACTTCTGGAACTGGAAAACACCGGTTGCCAAATCATTGCCTACGCCGACGACATCGCTCTTACGGCCACCGGCAGGCATCTCCAGACCCTAAGTGAACTGCTCCAATCGGCCCAGAACCTCGTGGAGGACTGGGCTATGGTAAGCGGCCTTAGCGTAAATCCTTCTAAAACGGAAATGGTCCTTTTCACAAGAAAGTACAAAGTACCAGCCTTTACACCACCCCGCCTAAACGGGGTTAGGCTCACGCTCTCCCAAGAGGTCAGGTACCTCGGCGTTATCTTAGATAGCAAACTCAACTGGAACAGGCATGTTGAGGACAGATCCAGGAAAGCTATCACTGCCCTTTATGCATCCAAAGCAGCCGTAGGGAAGAAATGGGGTTTGAATCGCCGTGTGATGCACTGGCTGTACACCGCTGTGGTTAGACCCATCCTCTTCTATGCTGTTGTTGTATGGTGGCCTGCACTAGAACGAAACAGCATCACTGGAAGGCTGGGTAGAGTACAGCGTTCTGCGGCGGTGCTTATTACGGGGTCACTTCCATCCACGCCTGCCAAAGCTTTGGAAGTCATGCTCAACCTACTCCCGGTTGCCTTGTACGGTAAACTCCAAGCAAGCTATAGTGCAGTAAGATTGAGCGCTGTTCAACGATGGAATGACACCAGATTTGGACACGCAAAGATCTTGGGGACCATACCCCAAAATCTGAAAACCGTGGACTACACCACACCTATAGGCCACGGCCCAAATCCCAAGTTCTCCACCAAAATCCCTGCGAGGGACGAATGGGAGGACAGACACATTCTAAACCCGCTTTCAGACTCCATATTGCCATACGGCTCGAAGCTCAACGGCAGGGTGGGCAGCGGCGTCTACTCGGAGGATCTTTCACATACTTAAGCATTCGACTACCCAGCCACTGCAGCGTATTCCAGGCGGAACTTACGGCCATAGAGGAGGCTGCACGCTGGCTGTTATCGGAAAACCGCACATCTGTGTCCATATACAGCGACAGCCAGGCAGCGATCAAAGCTCTTCAAGGTAGTAACTCTACCTCGAAAGTAGCTCAAGACTGTAGGCTGTTGCTCAATGAATTGTCTTCGAAATGCTCCACAGCGGTGGTATGGGTTCCAGGCCATAGCGGCATTCCTGGAAACTGTGCTGCCGACGAGCTGGCAAGGGAGGCCACGGAGCACACCGAGGAGAACCACACTGGGAGCATCTCCCCGCCTCTTGCCACGACTAAGCTCTGGCTCCTACGTGAGTTCGAAAAGAAGGCAAACTCTAGATGGGCTAGGGAAACGACATGCGAGGTGTCCAGGTTAACTTGGCCCCGCATTTGCAACAAACGAACAGAGTCCATGCTCAAACTCGACCGACCCTCTCTTGGTCAGTTGATAGGGGTGCTCACGGGACATTGTCTCATGGGTGTACACGCTAGGCGCATGGGGGCCCCTTCAAATGACTTCTGTCGTAGCTGCAGGGACGAGGAGGAAATTGAAAGTGTCGAGCACTTCCTCTGCAGCTGCCCCGCTCTAGCCAGAACCCGGCTGGAGTGCCTAAGCAGGGGCCTACTCCTCGGACTAGCGGAGATAGGTTCTGCCGAAATTGGGGGCATCCTGCGCTTCATTAAGCGTACAGGGTGGTTCTTCCAATGAACACGTACACTTTAAGGTAGAAGGGACGTTATCCCGCTCAGTGGTATCACAATGGGCCAGCCGGCCTAAGTGTGCCTCTCGGCACTGCAGAGAGGCAGCCACCTTACCTAACCTAACCTAAAGAGCAAGGACTGGTTTTTTTTTTCTAAACACAATTGCATTCGAATAGTACTAACGAATAATAATATTCGAATAAACGAATAATAATATTCGAATAAACGAATAAAAAATTCGAATAAATACTATTCGAATTTTTTGCAACGAATATTTTTATTCGTTTATTCGAATAGTGTTTATTCGAATATTATTCGAAAAAAATCCCTCTCCTAGTGTCTACAAATCAACCACTCAAAAAATCTCTTCGATTCTACTAGCATTGAGAATATGTTTAAAAAAAAAAACTGGGATAAAAACGAAGCTAGGATGCATGTTATATATATAACTTTTAGGACACTCGTGGATTGGAGATGCTAAGAAACATTTCTGAAATTGTCTGGTATTAAATTTTTCAGTGTTCTCTGCGCCCAAAGTATGGGGTTTACTTCTAGTAGCCTTTGTCTATTTCGGGCTATTTTTGGTGATTTATGGTATGTAAGGAATCACAACTAAATTGACAGATGGCGGTGCTATCCCAGCGCCATCCAGCGAAAAGATAACCGTACTATATTTTAGCTAGGCGACTTGCGTTTCAGAATCGCAAATAAGCGAAATCTCCTAATATTCTGAGAGTTCATTTTGCTTTGGCATTTTGGCGAATTTTAGCATTTAGGCGATGGCGATGACTGGAATCCGGCTGCAGATCAATTTCCCCAATAAACTTTTGTATCCTGACACATCAAGTGCATCTGAGTTTTATTTTGTATAACAGGCACCCAGGCTTGTTACATCAACTCAATTAGAATAATTTTTGCAATAGTTTTATTTATTTAACTACCACTTTTTGATATCTTTTTATTTATTTATTTATTTATTGAGTCTATTGGTAACAGAAACCTTACAGACTAATAACAAATAAGCTTATACAGACCAAAGTTTAAATAATAAATAGGCATCCACCTTAGTAGCTAATATAAGTAATACTATTACATAATAAATAATTATTTAGAACATTGCGAAAAACATTTTTAGCCAAAGAGAAGTCAAAATGCAAAAAATTTGAGAAATAATTGAACTCCACTAAAGTTCTATTGACCGGTGCATTTGAACTATAGACAGTTCTACTGCGACCAATAAAGAAGACTTCAAAGCGACGAAGGTTCCTCAATGGGGTATTTAATGACAATCTCTC
This sequence comes from Sphenella marginata, assembly GCA_951509765.1. Taxonomy (NCBI): domain Eukaryota; kingdom Metazoa; phylum Arthropoda; class Insecta; order Diptera; family Tephritidae; genus Sphenella; species Sphenella marginata. Next base: position 67,009,637 of record OX608078.1, on the reverse strand, counting down.
CAGAAGTGACGGGCAGCCAATTTTACCAGAGATAATGTCAAAGATGAAAGATAACGCCAACAAAATTCTACGATTATTCAACGATAGCAAATTTAGCAATTGACATCGTGCCTCATATGACGGAATCGGCTCCGTGAATCGTAACGAATATAGTGCAGAGCGCAAGAAGATCTTTTGTACCCTTTCCAACCGATTGGTGTGAACGGCATGGTAAGGCCTCCAGATAAAAGACGCGTATTCCAGCTTGGAGTGAACCAGAGTAGTGTATAAGAGTTTAAAAGTATAGGGATCATTGAAGTGTGAGGAGTGGCGCCTCACAAAAGCATGCATAGCCAATGCTTTGGGAACAACAAAATTTACATGTGTTGAAAACGTAAATTTCGAATCAAAAAATACACCAAGATCCTTAAACTCAGTAATCTTGGGAAGATGAGTATGATCGATATGATAAGATGTATGCAGCGGGTTCTGTAACTTAGAATAAGTTACAGCATTGCACTTATTAATATTGAGGAAAAGGCGATTTTTGACGCACCAGCTGAAAAGCTTATTGACTTCAGTTTGCACAGCAGTGGCACCATCAAGACAAGTAATTTCAGAGTATATTTTCATATCATCTGCATAAAGCAGATATTTAGAAAACGAAAAACAAGAGCTAACATCATTAATAAATAAGATAAACAATAATGGTCCTAGAATACTGCCTTGAGGCACACCTGAGGTAGCCGAAAAATGCTTCGAAAGAACTCCATCAATGTTTACAACATTATTTCTGTTACATAAATAAGACTCAATCCAGCGGAGGAACGTAGAATGGAAACCATAGGAGGCTAGTTTCATTAATAAGATTTTATGTGAAATTTTGTCAAACGCCTTTGAGAAGTCGAGATAGATAGTGTCAACCTGGAATCCTCTCCGGAATGACAAATGACAATCCTCTGAAAAAATTGAGAGGTTGGTAAAGGTGGATCTAGTCGGGACAAAGCCATGTTGCATAGGAGAGATCATATGTTTAACACTAAAGTAGATCTTCGCTTTCACAATGCATTCGAAAAGCTTTGAGGTAGTTGAGAGTTTAGAAATGGGTCTATAATTTGTGCAGTTGCTTTTATTACCAGACTTAAATATCGGCGTGACCGTTGCCCTCTTCCAGTCATCGACGAAGATTCCTGAAGAGAGAGATAGATTAAAAATCAGCTTAAGCGGACTAACTAAAGAATCACAATTTTTCTTTGAAATCTTAATAAAAAATATCTGTGCTACCTATCAAAGCAACCATGTAGTTCATGTTGTCATGACAATTTTCTTGTTCTTCTTTGATTACAAAGAAATGCACGTTCCAATTTTATCATTTTCTCTAAATATTTCAACGATAACCGTGTTTTTCGTTTTTAGGGTGTATCTTAATAAACTTCCCTGCAAATTAAAGTGGATCGTCTAAAATGCGTTTGCTTATTTCTTGTTTTTCGCGCTGCTTGGGCGCTGTACTTTTATGTAGCCTTACTTTTTTAGAAAATGTTAAACAAAATTATCTTTTGATTGATATTTTAGAAAAATTAAAAGGATTTGAACAGTGAAGGATGGGTTTTCATGTTAGGAAGTCACCTTATTCTTATCAAACCCCTTTTAGACACGCTGGGAATCCACCAGAGTCACTATTTAAAAAAATATGGTACTGTTCAATGACTAATATTTATCGGATTTTGCCGAGTGGGGTGTCAAAAGACGCGTTTTGGCCCCAGCATCTAGAATCCGAATGCGAAAATTAAAATATTTATTTCTGTGAAAAGTTATCCACAAAAATTTCGCCTACATCAGTCCAAAATCGGGGGCCTGATCCTTGGTATTTATGTGCAGAGCTCCTTTCCGCGTAATAGAGAATCGAAAATATTCGGATAAGAAAATTTATTGCAAATAATCCAGATATTTTCTACCTGTTAATCATATAATTTGATGGAAATAACTTTATTAACAACGAAAACAACATTTTATTATTGTTAATGTGCAAAATATGTTTAATTTTAATATGAGGCTTTTTATTACTTATTTACCAAATTTCTACATACTAAATTGAATAAAAGAAATTAACTAATACAGCAACCCATCTCCAGTCCATTTTATCACTAAGCTGTTGCATCCCTTCATTTTTAATCGACCAGCAACCCAGCCACGAGTGAGTGTCAAACGCTTGTTTGGCATCTGAGTGAGTGTCAAACTCCTATGAGTTAGAAAGGGAGGGAAGAGAAAGAGATGCGGACATATCTTACTTGTAGATCTTTACCGGTCTAGAAGGAATTCACCCCTGGTATTTCGCGAATTTTAGTTAGTAGCACGGCGATGATAAGCTCGAGGCGGCCGAATTTCATTTTAATCTGTGGAACGCAGGAGGAATGTAGTAGACGATTTTTGAAATTACGTAAACGTAACAAATTCTCAACGTCGGGAAAATCGCACATCTCCTTCGTCTGTTGGTAGGTTGCAAGGAATAACGGCCATTCTTCTGCCTTACCGTCGAACTTCGGTAGGTCTTTGCCAAGGCTGGTTCATGCAGCGAGCTGGTTTTTTGTAAGACACCGCTGAGGCTTTAGTTCTGTTGAATCACGCTCATCCGCCGTAACAGCGGACATGGGTTGTTCGGATTTCGCCGGCAATAATTTTGGCAACCACGACGTATTGACATCGGGGTTAGTTTGGGGAACCACGAGCTTCTCAAGAACGCAGAGCTTCGTTATCATTGAGCTTATTTGGGACTAATATTACTTTCAAACGCTTCTTCTCATTCCACGTGGCTCACCTTAGGGCTACTATGGACACGCGGGTGGTGCTTTTGGTGGCGCTGACGTGGGCGGGGTTGGCCGGTTGCACTAAGCCACTTTTGCACCGTGATCGGGTCCATGTTGGAACATTCGTCTTCCGCTTCCTGTTGACTCAGAATAATTTTGCGTCTGTTGAGTAGCTCTTCTTTCCGGAGCAGGATTTGAAGCACTTCTTCAATAATTTGAGCCTCTGCACGTTGTTGTGCTACTTACCGACGTACTAGTGTGACGACCTGTTGTAATGGCAGCCATGTAGGGCGTACCTGAACTTGCAGCGCCAGGTGTAGCATTTTCTGGTGGTTGTTCTACCTGTTCATTCTCCCTACTGGCCCCCTTATTAGGAAGGAGCACCTTCAGCTTTAATTGTGTTTAAACTTTTACCTGATGATGAATCCGAACAGTCTGCACACTGCCAGTCCACGTGCTCAATATCAGCCGTAACATTCACACAGCTAAAATGGAACCAGCGATCACAGGAATCGCAACATACCATCTCCAAATTGCCTGCTTTTGAGCAGATTTTACAATTAAAGTTACCCGATTACTGACAGCTAAAGTCTCAAAATGCATTTAATTTGTTGAACGTTTGTGTCTAAGCTTTAGAGAAGGCGAGTTGTTTTTTAAGTTATTATTATTTTTTATTTTATTTTATTATTTGGCTAAGGTTCTATGTGACCGTTTTGCTCAAATTGAATTTATTCATTTGGCTCAGGTGCTGACGACCGTGTTGCGCAAATGTTAAAAACATATTGTTCTTTAGAGAACGAGAGGTGCGGGACACCTGTGACACCCTGTATGTATTTATTGGTGGTGAGCACTGTTGGCTCTGAGGCATGGCGCGATTGGCTTCCTCATTTTCGCTTGGAAAAACCACGTTTTGGCTCAAGCCTAGGCGACCGTCTTGCTCAAAAGGTATTTATTAAATCATTTGGCTCAGGCTCTGATGACCGTGTTGGGCAAATGTTAAAAACATGTTGTTCTTTAGAGAACGGGAGGTGCGGGACACCTGTGACACCCTATATGTATTTATTGGTGGCGAGCCCTGTTGGCTCTGAGACATGGCGCGATTGGCTTCCTCATTTTCGTTGTGAAAAACCACACTTTGGCTCAGGCCCAGGCGACCGTCTTGCTCAAAAGGTATTTATTAAATCATTTGGCTCAGGTTCTGATGGCCGTGTTGCGCAAATGTTAAAAACATTTTGTTCTTTATAGAACGGGAGGTGCGGGACACCTGTGACACCCTGTATGTATTTATTGGTGGCGAGCACTGTTGGCCCTGAGGCATGGCGCGATTGGCTTCCTCATTTTCGCTTGGAAAAAACACATTTTGGCTCAGGCCTAGGCGACCGTCTTGCTCAGAAGGTATTTATTAAATCATTTGGCTCAGGCTCTGATGACCGTGTTGCGCAAATGTTAAAAACATTTTGTTCTTTAGAGAACGGGAGGTGCAGGACACCTGTGACACCCTGTATGTATTTATTGGTGGAGAGCACTGTTGGCTCTGAGACATGGCGCGATTGGCTTCCTCATTTTCGCTTGGAAAAACCACACTTTGGCTTTCCAAAACATAAACCATATCTTCGAAATGTTTCATAAGCTGATTGCGAATTACAACAGCTTGCAATGCTAATGAAATAAACTAACGAAATAACCGTAGCTTATGTCGCTTAAACATCCTCGCCCCCCTAGACGGCTTAGTCGTCTAGTGAAATGCATAAGTCGCCGGTTCGTATCCGGCTCGAAGGACCATGTCTAAGCTTTAGAGAAGGCGAGTTGTTTTTTTAATTTATTAGTATTTTTTATTTTATTTTATTATTTGGCTCAGGTTCTATGTGACCGTTTTGCTCAAATTGGATTTATTCATTTGGCTCAGGTGCTGACGACCATGTTTGCCTAAATGTAAAAATTGTTGTTCTTTAGAGAACGGGAGGTGCGGGACACCTGTGACACCCTGTATGTATTTATTGGTGGCGAGCACTGTTGGCTCTGAGGCATGGCGCGATTGGCTTCCTCATTTTCACTGAGAAAAACCACCTTTTGGCTCAGGCCTAGGCGACCGTCTTGCTCAAAAGGTATTTATTAAATCATTTGGCTCAGGTTTTGATGACCGTGTTGCGCAAATGTTAAAAACATTTTGTTCTTTAGAGAACGGGAGGTGAAGGACACCTGTGACACCCTAAATGTATTTGTTGATGGCGAGCACTGTTGGCTCTGAGGCATGGCGCGATTGGCTTCCTCATTTTCGTTGTGAAAAACCACACTTTGGCTCAGGCCCAGGCGACCGTCTTGCTCAAAAGGTATTTATTAAATCATTTGGCTCAGGCTCTGATGACCGTGTTGCGCAAATGTTAAAAACATGTTGTTCTTTAGAGAACGGGAGGTGCGGGACACCTGTGACACCCTATATGTATTTATTGGTGGCGAGCACTGTTGGCTCTGAGACATGGCGCGATTGGCTTCCTCATTTTCGTTGTGAAAAACCACACTTTGGCTCAGGCCCAGGCGACCGTCTTGCTCAAAAGGTATTTATTAAATCATTTGGCTCAGGCTCTGATGACCGTGTTGCGCAAATGTTAAAAACATGTTGTTCTTTAGAGAACGGGAGGTGCGGGACACCTGTGACACCCTATATGTATTTATTGGTGGCAAGCACTGTTGGCTCTGAGGCATGGCGCGATTGGCTTCCTCATTTTCGCTGTGAAAAACCACCTTTTGGCTCAGGCCCAGGCGACCGTTTTGCTCAAAAGGTATTTATTAAATCATTTGGCCCAGGTTCTGATGACCGTGCTGCGCAAATGTTAAAAACATGTTGTTCTTTAGAGAACGGGAGGTGCGGGACACCTGTGACGCTCTAAATGTATTTGTTGGTGGCGAGCACTGTTGGCTCTGAGGCATGGCGCGATTGGCTTCCTCATTTTCGCTTGGAAAAACCACACTTTGGCTTTCCAAAACATAAACTATATCTTAGAAATGTTTCATAAGCTGATTGCGAATTACAACAGCTTGCAATGCTAATGAAATAAACGAACGAAATAACCGTAGCCTATGTCGCTTAAACAGTTTGAAATATCTTCGGATTCGTTTTATTCATTTAATAAAGGTGTTGAGGTCGAATTTGCACTGTAAATAGTTTAATGGTTAATGATACAGCATGAACAATCATGTGTACTTTTGACACTTTTTTCATTGCTTTGGCTTTGCTTTTCGTTCTTTTTCTTTTTCTTGTGTTCTTCCCGCTACAACCGCCCGCTAATAATACTTTTTCTTCTGTCTCAAAAAGTTAATTACGAACATTAAAGTGATTCTTAAGGGTACTTAATATAAAAAGAAGGTGTCTTTATTTGCGCAAGGGAAGGGTCTACATATACATTGGTCGTAAGTATACAACCAGCAGTCCACTACGTATCTTTACGCACCTCCCCGCTCCTATATGGTCGATAAGCCTGCAACGAAATTTAAGGAATTCCCACCTGCAATACAGTCCACACACCTCGAAGGTAATCCGCAACATCATTTTGGTCCTTCGCACCGGATACGCTTCCCGCATATTGGAAAATAAAACAAGTAATTTGCCTTTTAAATATACACACACGTACATACATAATAACACGCGTGACTTACACCCCTATCATGGATTTCAATTACGTTCCCGTTCTACGCTCCGCTTGAAAATTGGTATCATGCGTTTAAATTGGATTGAAAGAAGAAGAGGAAGAGCTATAAATCTTTCGAAATCAGCTGTTTGCCTTGAAATGTGTGGAATTGGAACATAACAAAGCAAAAATACACAAATTAGTGCTTTTGAATTAAAAGTACAATTGTATTATTTATTAACTTAATTCCATAAATTAACTAATTACATATGTATTGAGCATTATGTAATAAATTTAGTGAAATTTTATACATAGATCAATTGATTGATTACAGCAGACGTCGGAGGACCAACAAAAAGCAAGAGGACACTGTTGGTGGATGTTACCATGTCGTCAGTAGGAGGTAGCTGGCACTTGCAATAGAGTTGGTGCTAGAAGAGTCTGCTTCTTCAACCAGGCACGCAGATACACAAATACGCCGAGCAAACATTAGACATGTCAGGATTAAGTCTGACCGCAGATGGTACTTTTCGCTGGATGAAGACATTCGCGCCCCGGAACTGACAAAGGAGTTTACCGAGTATGTGTTGGTGGTGTGGAGTGGCTGCCGGTGCACGTTTGGTTAGTTTTAATGGTGTTACTAAAATTGTTAGATTGGTGTTTTGAATGTTAGTCCAATTTTTGGTAATCGTTTACAACCGGTGCCGAGTGCTAATGCGCGTCCAAAAATATTGAAAATATTAGATCTCCGGAGTCGGATTCACATTCCGGGCACCGAAACGCATCTTTTGATACCCCTTCCCACAATTTGGACAAATATTAGCACTCGGCACCGGTCGCAAACAATTACCCTGCAAACATATCAAAAAACCTCATTAGAGCACAAAAACAAAATATAGCGAGCGTTTTACAACTTTTATATACGAGTTTTACTTATATTTTAAGAGTTTTAAGAGTTTTAAATGCATGATAGGGGTGTTAATAAAATCAGAGCTCCAGAATAACTCTCAACTACATTAAAAGTTTACATTGCGAAAACTGTAGAAGTTCGTGGCACCATCCAAGTATTTGTCTTCTGCAAGCGCTGTTGTTGTAGCTGTTTACTTAGGAACGATTTGTTGAAGCCTTATCTATAAAATGTCGAATTCCGTCAAAACACGCGATTCCGCTCTCAATGCAATTAAACGTTATATGACGAAAAGTATTGACGAGGCGGTGGCGCGAACTAAAGTCAGTGGAATTAACGTCAGTGACATTAAGACGCATGCCAAAAGCGAACTAAGGTCAATATTTTTAGCGAACTAACGTCACTGACATTAATTCGCATTAAGAAAGCGAACTAAAGTCAGTACATTTTTTTTTATATTCCAAATTTTCATTTTTCATTATCACCTTCGACTTATGATCATTATATCATGAATCTGGGATTGGCTTAGGTCAGATCCCCAATTCGGGGCGTGATCCATGGTATTTATGTGCAGAACTCCTTCAGGCATTGGCGGCCTTCGGCCGCGCTTCAAAAAATAACCCTGGGCTACGCCATTCCAACTCCGGGTGTGTGCCATAGCCGTGGCTACCGCCACGGTGATATCCTTCCGCGTGCCACGTTTCCCACTTTTTCACTTTTTTGGCTCAGCCTAATGTGTCAAACCCAAATGCCTCAATGACATTAATTCGCATGTCCAAAGCGAACTAAAGTCAAAATATTATACGAATTAACGGCACTGACTTTAATTCGTTTTTGGTCATGCGTCTTAATGTCACTGACATTAATTCGCTTTTTGGGTGCGAATTAACGTCACGGACGTTAATGCCACTGACGTTAGTTCGCGCCACCGACGAGGCGTTAGAAATGGAAACAGAAAATATTGGTAGCTACCTTCAGATATTGAACGAGCAATGGGTACGATTTAATACCGCTCAAGACGCAGTAGAGAATTCGTGTGGGGCTGAGGGTACTGAAGTTGAAGAAAATGCTCGTATCCAAGCGGAGACGTGGTACTCTACGGCTTCAGCCAATTTTAACCGCGTATTAAATGTTCATAATAAGCCTCAAAATACCGCAGCAACTACAATTGTGTCAGCGTCTATTCGTCTACCGAAAATGGAACTGCCTACGTTCGCCGGTGACTCCACGGAATGGACAAGCTTTTACGACGCGTTCAGTTCCCTCGTTGACAGCAACTCTGCATTATCAGACGTACAAAAACTGCATTATCTTCGAAGCTGTTTAAAGGGCGATGCGCTGAAAATGATTAGTGGGTTTAAGGTATGTGATGCAAATTACACAGAAGCCTGGCAACTGCTACAGTCGCGGTATAAGGTTATTCGTGTAATCGTGGAGTCTCATCTTCGGGCATTGACGGATTAATTGTTTAAGTACAGGTCACTTCAAGGATCGTTGTAATAGTGCTTCAGTTTGCCGCGTATGTAAACAACGTCACCATACACTGCTACATGGTACCGTACCTTTGAAAGTCACTACCGCAACCACCCACTACGTCCACAACGCGTCCAATCCCTTCTCTGCCTCCGCTGTCGCTCCGACAACAAACGAACATGCTTCGCCCGCAAATGATCTCTCATCAAACGCCGAAGCTTCCCAAGTTTCATCATATTTAAATTCAAACGCTAATCTACCGGTTCCCGAGAGAGTTGTTCTGCTATCCACCGCCTCCGTAAAGGTATGCGATTGCTCGGGTCGTTGGCAAGCTGCGCGCTTACTGTTCGATTCTGGATCGCATGCCTCGTTTGTAACAGAGGCGTGTGTGCAACGCTTGGGCGTGCCGCGGACGTCATCTGAGGTGGACGTTACCGGAATTGGGTCAGCACAAGGGGGTCGAGCTAGAGGTCAGGTGTCACTGTCCCTTTCTGCTTATTGCTCCGATCAGCGTTTCGTCATTGACGCCCTCATCTTGCCGAAGATCACAAATGATTTGCCAACGCGGACTATACCTGTCTCACCTTGGCCGCATGTAGATGGCTTGTTACTGGCGGATCCACAATTCATGCAACCCGGACAAATCGACATACTAGTCGGCATGGATGTCATGGATCAGCTCATCTGCGCAGAGTTTCGAAAAGGACCGCCTGGCACTCCAATGGCTCAACGTACTGTGTTTGGATGGACACTCTTCGGAGCCGTAAGTGGAGAAGGTCCTGCTACGACATTCTTGCAGTCTCTGTGCTGCGAAGTCCAGTTAGATCGTGCGTTGACTAGATTGTGGGAGTTAGAGGAAGCACCTCAAAGGGCACACCTTACGTCAGAAGAACGATATTGTGAAGAGCACTTCGAGACAACACATCGAAGAGCACCGAACGGACGATTTATCGTTGAACTGCCGTTGAGCTCCGAAGTATCGCTAGGAAACTCCCGAAATTTGGCCGTTCAAAATCTGCTGCGACTCGAACGAAGGCTCGCTCGCGACAACGAGCTTTGCTCGCGTTACAAGGAGTTCATGGAAGAACTCATCGACATGGACCATATGGAAATCGCGAACGAATCCTTAGGCCAAACGTATTACATGCCTCATCATCCCGTCGTAAAGGAGACCAGTATCACAACTAAGTTGAGGGTGGTATTCAACGCATCCGCTAAGTCGTCTTCTGGAAATTCGTTGAATGACGCCTTGTTCGTTGGACCCCAGCTTCAGCAGGACTTTTATGCGATATTAACGCGTTTTCGAACGCACCGTTATGCAGTGACCGCAGATATCGCTAAAATGTATCGCCAGGTTTGTGTATCCTCTAAACATGCTGATCTACAGCGGATCGTTTGGCGTAGCGACCCATCTTTGCCGATTCAAGATTTTCGCATGGTTCGTGTGACGTACGGAGTAGCAGCTGCATCTCATCTAGCTGTGCGATCTCTGCAACAGACGGCGAGAGATTCCGTAGAAGGAAGCGTAAGATCCGTTGAGGTTATTCACAAGGACTTTTATATGGACGACTTGCTCACGGGTGCATCCAGTAAAGAAGAACTTCGGGCACTGCAACAAGGGGTATCGGCAGTATTGAAGGAAGGCGGTTTCGAGCTTCGGAAGTGGGCTTCGGAAGTGGGCTTCCAACTGCGCCGAACTGAACGCTAGCATGTGTCATGCGTTCGAGAACATATCGCACTATGTCGTTAATGATGAGGATGTACACGCTTTAGGGCTAATTTGGAATACTGAGGGAGACTATTTCACGTTCACCACTGACCTGAATGAACCGCCCGCTGTTTTGACTAAAAGATCGTTTTTATCAGACGCAAGCACGCTCTTCGACCCACTAGGACTGCTCTCACCGGTCACTATAAAATCAAAGATGTGGTTTCAAGACATTTGGCCTACCAAGGTAGGTTGGGATGACTTGATCCCCGAGGCTATCGCAGTTAAATGGTTAAAACACCGTACAGAGTTAAAGCAGCTCGCAACCTTGAAAGTGAGTCGTTGGCTTGGCACAGAAGTGGTTGGATCTCTCACGCAACTACACGTATTCGCCGATGCGTCAGAGGCTGCTTACGCAGCGGTCATGTATGCGCGCACAACCTACAGCGACGGTACCATCAACGTTGTGTTAATTTCATCCAAGACCAAGGTAGCGCCGCTTAAATCCACAACATTACCACGTCTTGAATTGTGCGCAGCGCATCTCGCCGCCAAACTTGTACGAAGCGTGCTGCATAGCAGTCCTGACCTCCACTACCCGCTCTTCGCTTGGACCGACTCCACCATAATATTGGCGTGGCTGCAAGCGCATCCTAGCAGATGGGTAACCTTTATCGCCAACAGAGTAGCTGACCTGGAACCACGTCCGCTCAGAAGAGAATCCTGCAGATTGTGCGTCAAGAGGAATACTCCTATCGAACTATTGCATCAGCAGTTGTGGTGGAGTGGGCCTGAGTTCCTGACAAGCTCTGAACAGTACTGGAAGCAAAATCTGCCAATAGAGCATACAACGGAATTAGGGGTTCGAAATCACGTTCAAGCTCACGTAACCAGCTCCAGTGACCACTGGTCGGTACTGACGAAATACTCCTCATACTCCAAACTTCGGCGTATTACTGCCTATCTCCTACGCTTCAAATACAATGCCTTAGCTAAGAGACGAAACACTACCATGCGCTTTGGTCCCCCAGATTGTCACGAACTCTCGGAAGCTGAGCTTCGCCTCATTCAATATACGCAAAAGTTCTATTTAGCTAGTGAAATTTCCGCTTGCAACGCTAAAAAACCAATACCGCTTCGCAGTTGCCTTTTGAGTTTGCAGCCATTTTTAGATGAGAATAAAGTTATTCGTGTTGGGGGTAGGCTTAAAAATGCTAAGGTCGCACCAGATGTACGACATCCTATCATCCTACCAAGGAACTGCCCGCTATCAAAACTAATAGTCTGTGAAATACACCAACTAACCTTGCACACTGGACCCCGCATAATGCAGGCTATATTGCAACGCCGATATTGAGTTGTAGGCGCCCGTAACTTGATCCGCAATGTTTATCGCAAGTGCGTGAAATGTACTTATTTAAATCGGAATCTTGCCACACAGGCCATGGCCGATCTACCTACCGTTCGTACAACCTACTCCCGTTGTTTCACTCACACCGCTGTTGATTTCGCAGGACCTTTCCTGTATAAATTTACACACGGAAGAGGAGCAAAAGCCACAAAGGGCTACGTCTGTTCGTTTGTTTGTATGTGCACTGGCGCGATGCACCTCGAGTTTGTCGGAGACTTATCAACGCCCGCGTTTCTTAATGCATTCAAAAGGTTTGTTAATCGCAGGGGCTTTTGTAAAGTAATGGTGTAGGACAATGGCACTAACTTCGTCGGAGCTGAGAAAGAGCTACGCATTGCATTAGACAAGTGTATGAGTGATGAGAAGCTTCGCTTGTATTTTGCGGACTCTAATATTGAATGGCGTTTTAACCCACCAGCCGCGCCCCATATGGGCGGATACTGGGAAACCGGGATCAAACTCGTGAAATATCATCTAAAGTGTGCATTGAATCAAACGTTACTGTCGTATGAAGAGTTTAACACACTGTTGACTGAGGTCGAAGCCTGCGTGAATTCCCGCCCGCTGTGTGACAATTCTGCTGAAGCAGGAGACTTAGAGGTCCTAACTCCTGGACACTTTATTGTAGGGGAACCACTGAAAGCTATCCCAGAACCTGAGGGTCAAGGGTTCTGTGGAAGTCTTCATCAGCGGTGGCAAGCGATCTCTGCTATGAGGCAACATTTTTGGCATCGTTGGCGAGATGAATATTTAGTAAGCTTACAACACCGCACAAAATGGTTTCGTCCGTCCTGCAACATTGAAGTAGGCGATGTAGTTGCTGTTTTCAGCGATCCTAATCCTCCGACTAAGTGGATCCTTGCACGCGTGATTAAGTGCCACCCTGGAGCTGATGGACGTGTACGGGTAGTAACCTTGAAGACACCGCATGGAGAGTTGGAGCGACCAATCGTTAAACTTTGTCTTCTCCCCACAAAGGAAGACTTATTTTGCGATAATTTGAATTAAAATTTTGTATTGAACATACCAAGTTAGTTCAAGGGCGGCGGTATGTTGAGGTCGAATTTGCACCATAAATAGTTTAATGGTAAATGATACAGCATGAACAATCATGTGTACTTTTGACAATTTTTTCATTGCTTTGCCTTTGCTTTTCGTTCTTTTTCTTTTTCTTGTGTTCTTCCCGCTACAACCGCCCGCCAATAATAGTTTTTATAATGGGGGGGGGGGGGGGGGATCGGGGGTTATTATCAGAGCAAGTCTGAGAGGTCACAACTAAATTTCTGCAACGGTTTACTCATTTGGAGCTGTAAGAAATTCGCGCAAAACTATCAGACTTGCTCTGCATAAGATCAACTTAGCATCTCAACTACATAGCATGTTAACAATAGCAAGAGTGATTAGAACTCAACTCTTTTGAAATTCAAATTAACCGCAAGCAAATATCGTAAAAATGAGTGTCTCTCGTTATTGTAGTCACGGTTGCCATAAGCTTAACCAAAAAAATTACCAAGAAGTTAAAAACAATTACCAAGCAGTACACAACGCAGTCGTATTGAATTATCAGAGAAAGTAACAATTAGATTGTACTTATACTTGGCAGGTGATAATAAAAATTGGCAAAAAAGGATTGAAAAAGTTTTAAAGTAAAAGCCCGGTATGCTGTTGAAAAGTAAATGCTCAAGAAATATTTTTAATTATTTCTTGACCTTGAAATTGTCATGAATAGCCAAGAAATTTTGACGTTCCGTTCTGCATGTTGAATAATTGCAGTTTGCCGCTTTTTATATGAATTTCAATATTATTTTGAAAAGTAGAAGAGATTCTGACGCAACATATTTTTCTTAAGTGTCATTTTATATACATACATAGAGTTTTTGGGATTTCTTTTGAACAGCCTAAAGCCCTGAAAAAGAAAAATATTTTCCAATCCCAAAGGAGGAGCGACCAAGCACGTTCATTGATGCATTAAATAATTGTTCCATGTCGTTGCTCCTAGCGAACGGTCTTTCTCTTCCCTTCCAAGGTTATCTAAGAAGTACAATATGGCAGGAGAGGCTGGCTCTACTTAACATCCACTCTACTTTTAAATTAACTCCTGAAGAAATCCTAAACAAAATTTCAAAACAAACAAGAAAATTAAATATTGTTTTGTACACGGCTAAAAGTTTTAGCCTAGATTTAAAACTTTTTTGGGCTGCGTATACACCTAGACCAGTATTGTATAGATAAGTGTTGTTTGGAATTTCCAGTAATATTAACTTCCTTTGACTAATGTCAATATTTTTGTATGAAAGTATGAGTAAAAACACAATAAAAATACTGCAACTCAAAGTTACGAACTTTGTGGAAAATTCTTGAAAATTCAACAAAACTCGAAAAACTTTCATCAACATTTTTAATTTTTTAGTACAAATTTTTATATTTTTTTCGAGCATGCAGTTTTGTGGCCCGTTCAATTGAAGTGAACAAAGATACCAATCTTAAGCCGCTTTAAGAGTTACTCGATTTTTGGCAATTTTTTTTCTACCCGACCAAGTGCATTATCTTCCATACAAATTTATAAGCGTAATATTTTTATATTGAACAAAATTCTCTACCTACTGAGCTACGGCGCACTCAATTTTATGCGAAAACTACACAAATTCGCTGCGTATTCGACTTTTGTAGTATTTTTGTTTATCCCAGTTAAGTTTTAAATCTAAATGGCAAAAAATTGAGAATTTGTGAAGGTGATTGAAAGGTTTGGAATTTATTTCCAAAAAGTTTTAAAACTTGTGTAAACCAATGAATGGTTTAAAATTTAGGCTAAAATTTTTAGCCGTGTAGAAAGAGAAAAATTTCAGGCTAACATTTTTTCCATACAATCAATTGCCAGAGTGTATCTCATAAAAAAATGCATACCTCCAATTATTATATACTTTGATATGTTTTCATGGGCCAGGAGCTTTGCATAGGCATATTATATTTAACAAAAAATGCTTCATTAATTTGTAATAATTCATCAAAGTTTTCACCAAAACCCAAAGCTGTTAAGTACAGTATCTGATTGTTTTGTTGTACATACAGCAGTGGCGCAGGTGGTGAGCGTGCCGGCTATGATGCGTGCGTTCGTAGGTTCAAGGACGTGTATTTGCCTTAAAATATACGAAAACTTTTTATTATATTTTTTTTTTAAATTTATTATATTTGTAATCCAATATTTTTCTGTTTATTATGTTTATGACATCTATCTTGGAGTGAAAAACCCAAATTTTTTGAAAAAATATAAAAAATTATTCCAATTTATCAATTTATATTTTATAAGAAATATATTAAATTTAATATGGAAAAGTAAAACCACAGTTTGTAGCTTCTTCAATTTTATATTTACGAAATAATTAGAAATCGCGTTAATTTTCCTAAAGACATCAACTACTTTCTTCCTAAAAATTTTTATTTGTAAAAGAGTCGACATATAACCCAATATTTCAATATTTTTCTGTTTATGACATCTATCTTCGAGTGAAAAAACCAATTTTTTTGAAAAAAAAGCTAAACCATTATTTCAATTTATCAATATATATTTTTTAAGAAATATATCATATTTAATATACAAAAAGTAAAAACGCAGTTTGTAGCTTCTTCAATTTTATATTCACGAAATAGTTTGAAATTGCGTTAATTTTCCTAAAGACATCAACTATTTTCTTCCTAAAAATTTTAATTTGTAAAAGAGTCGACATATAACCGGAATCCTTACATATTTAGGCTAATTGGGCCAGTTAAGATACATATGTGTTTTCAATATTTCCGAGTTGAATTTGACGAAAGAAACCAGAAAACCATCATATGTGAAAGTTGTAGTATTATCCCGCTAAACGGACTTCAAAAAATCCACAACTAAAGGAAAAATTGACAGTCTGTATCACCAAAAAAAAAACACAATTTGGAAACCGGCTAATATTAAGAAGTTAACGGAATCTCAAAATGAACTTTCATTCGTTTCAATCCATATGGCCAATTTTGTTCGATATGGCATCATTCTATGTGACCATTATATATATTATAAGTCTAACTATGTTGTTGGTATATGTCAATGAAATTTAATTTTGTTTATTGAAATATTGACGGAATATGAAAGGAGTGGTGGGTCTGATGGTGGACTTTCAAACATTACTAAGTACCGTTTTTGCCATCTCCTATTAATGATTACTGGTCTTTAATGGACGGATTTTTTTTGGTTAGTTGTCAAATTACCCGTCTTTAGAGTAAACCAGCTTTTATGAAAGCGACTCTCAATAACTCAATTATAAATAATTATTTTCAGCAATAAAAATGCCTCCAATATTTATGCCTCTAGGCATTAGGTACTGGAGAAAAATGCGAACAGAGGATTTGATAAGTTAAACTAATTTAAGGTGGTGGAATTTCGACCACGGGATATACTAGTAAATATGTAATATGTAAAAATATAAGTATGTGTGTATTTACAGGTAATTCTTATTTACTGACACTTTGGCCAAACCCCCCCCCCCCCCCCCCCCCGAAATTTTTTTCTGGCTCCTGCGCCTGCTGCGGGATCTTAATTAATGCAATTATTAACACTATTAACTTTTAAATTCATTAATATCTATTTTTATAAAAGAAATTTTCGCAAAACAAAATACACAACTGATGATTGTTCAGAATTCACTGACCCCACCTTCTGCACGAATATTTCCTTTGGAAATAAAAACACACTTTTGGTTCTACTTAATTGTTAATAATTCTCACTGTAATTTAATCTTTTTAATTTTTTGGAGACTACACCTTTAGTTAAATTATATATTCTTTATACAATACTAGCAGACCCGGCAGACGTTGTTCTGCCTGACCAGTGACTTCCCTAGAAATACATTTTCAAATAGTTTTCTTTAACTTTTAACATTCCATTTATTGCAGTGCTTTAGGATATACAATGTGAAATATCATCTAAAGTGTGCATTGAATCAAACGTTACTGTCGTATGAAGAGTTTAACACACTGTTGACTGAGGTCGAAGCCTGCGTGAATTCCCGCCCGCTGTGTGACAATTCTGCTGAAGCAGGAGACTTAGAGGTCCTAACTCCTGGACACTTTATTGTAGGGGAACCACTGAAAGCTATCCCAGAACCTGAGGGTCAAGGGTTCTGTGGAAGTCTTCATCAGCGGTGGCAAGCGATCTCTGCTATGAGGCAACATTTTTGGCATCGTTGGCGAGATGAATATTTAGTAAGCTTACAACACCGCACAAAATGGTTTCGTCCGTCCTGCAACATTGAAGTAGGCGATGTAGTTGCTGTTTTCAGCGATCCTAATCCTCCGACTAAGTGGATCCTTGCACGCGTGATTAAGTGCCACCCTGGAGCTGATGGACGTGTACCGGTAGTAACCTTGAAGACACCGCATGGAGAGTTGGAGCGACCAATCGTTAAACTTTGTCTTCTCCCCACAAAGGAAGACTTATTTTGCGATAATTTGAATTAAAATTTTGTATTGAACATACCAAGTTAGTTCAAGGGCGGCGGTATGTTGAGGTCGAATTTGCACCATAAATAGTTTAATGGTAAATGATACAGCATGAACAATCATGTGTACTTTTGACAATTTTTTCATTGCTTTGCCTTTGCTTTTCGTTCTTTTTCTTTTTCTTGTGTTCTTCCCGCTACAACCGCCCGCCAATAATAGTTTTTATAATGGGGGGGGGGGGGATCGGGGGTTATTATCAGAGCAAGTCTGAGAGGTCACAACTAAATTTCTGCAACGGTTTACTCATTTGGAGCTGTAAGAAATTCGCGCAAAACTATCAGACTTGCTCTGCATAAGATCAACTTAGCATCTCAACTACATAGCATGTTAACAATAGCAAGAGTGATTAGAACTCAACTCTTTTGAAATTCAAATTAACCGCAAGCAAATATCGTAAAAATGAGTGTCTCTCGTTATTGTAGTCACGGTTGCCATAAGCTTAACCAAAAAAATTACCAAGAAGTTAAAAACAATTACCAAGCAGTACACAACGCAGTCGTATTGAATTATCAGAGAAAGTAACAATTAGATTGTACTTATACTTGGCAGGTGATAATAAAAATTGGCAAAAAAGGATTGAAAAAGTTTTAAAGTAAAAGCCCGGTATGCTGTTGAAAAGGAAATGCTCAAGAAATATTTTTAATTATTTCTTGACCTTGAAATTGTCATGAATAGCCAAGAAATTTTGACGTTCCGTTCTGCATGTTGAATAATTGCAGTTTGCCGCTTTTTATATGAATTTCAATATTATTTTGAAAAGTAGAAGAGATTCTGACGCAACATATTTTTCTTAAGCGTTTCATAAGTGTCATTTTATATACATACATAGAGTTTTTGGATTTCTTTTGAACAGCCTAAAGCCCTGAAAAAGAAAAATATTTTCCAATCCCAAAGGAGGAGCGACCAAGCACGTTCATTGATGCATTAAATAATTGTTCCATGTCGTTGCTCCTAGCGAACGGTCTTTCTCTTCCCTTCCAAGGTTATCTAAGAAGTACAATATGGCAGGAGAGGCTGGCTCTACTTAACATCCACTCTACTTTTAAATTAACTCCTGAAGAAATCCTAAACAAAATTTCAAAACAAACAAGAAAATTAAATATTGTTTTGTACACGGCTAAAAGTTTTAGCCTAGATTTAAAACTTTTTTGGGCTGCGTATACACCTAGACCAGTATTGTATAGATAAGTGTTGTTTGGAATTTCCAGTAATATTAACTTCCTTTGACTAATGTCAATATGTATGAAAGTATGAGTAAAAACACAATAAAAATACTGCAACTCAAAGTTACGAACTTTGTGGAAAATTCTTGAAAATTCAACAAAACTCGAAAAACTTTCATCAACATTTTTAATTTTTTAGTACAAATTTTTATATTTTTTTCGAGCATGCAGTTTTGTGGCCCGTTCAATTGAAGTGAACAAAGATACCAATCTTAAGCCGCTTTAAGAGTTACTCGATTTTTGGCAATTTTTTTTCTACCCGACCAAGTGCATTATCTTCCATACAAATTTATAAGCGTAATATTTTTATATTGAACAAAATTCTCTACCTACTGAGCTACGGCGCACTCAATTTTGTGCTAAAACTACACAAATTCGCTGCGTATTCGACTTTTGTAGTATTTTTGTTTATCCCAGTTAAATTTTAAATCTAAATGGCAAAAAATTGAGAATTTGTGAAGGTGATTGAAAGGTTTGGAATTTATTTCCAAAAAGTTTTAAAACTTGTGTAAACCAATGAATGGTTTAAAATTTAGGCTAAAATTTTTAGCCGTGTAGAAAGAGAAAAATTTCAAATAAATAAAAGTATCTATATATTAATAGGCTAACATTTTTTCCATACAATCAATTGCCAGAGTGTATCTCATAAAAAAATGCATACCTCCAATTATTATATACTTTGATATGTTTTCATGGGCCAGGAGCTTTGCATAGGCATATTATATTTAACAAAAAATGCTTCATTAATTTGTAATAATTCATCAAAGTTTTCACCAAAACCCAAAGCTGTTAAGTACAGTATCTGATTGTTTTGTTGTTGCAGTGGCGCAGGTGGTGAGCGTGCCGGCTATGATGCGTGCGTTCGTAGGTTCAAGGACGTGTATTTGCCTTAAAATATACGAAAACTTTTTATTATATTTTTTTTTTTAAATTTATTATATTTGTAATCGAATATTTTTCTGTTTATTATGTTTATGACATCTATCTTGGAGTGAAAAACCCAAATTTTTTGAAAAAATATAAAAAATTATTCCAATTTATCAATTTATATTTTATAAGAAATATATTATATTTAATATGGAAAAGTAAAAACACAGTTTGTAGCTTCTTCAATTTTATATTTACGAAATAATTAGAAATCGCGTTAATTTAGGAACATCAACTATTTTCTTCCTAAAAATTTTTATTTGTAAAAGAGTCGACATATAACCCAATATTTCAATATTTTTCTGTTTATGACATCTATCTTCGAGTGAAAAAACCAATTTTTTTTAGAAAAAAAAGGCTAAACAATTATTTCAATTTATCAATATATATTTTTTAAGAAATATATCATATTTAATATACAAAAAGTAAAAACGCAGTTTGTAGCTTCTTCAATTTTATATTCACGAAATAGTTTGAAATTGCGTTAATTTTCCTAAAGACATCAACTATTTTCTTCCTAAAAATTTTAATTTGTAAAAGAGTCGACATATAACCGGAATCCTTACATATTTAGGCTAATTGGGCCAGTTAAGATACATATGTGTTTTCAATATTTCCGAGTTGAATTTGACGAAAGAAACCAGAAAACCATCATATGTGAAAGTTGTAATATTATCCCGCTAAACGGACTTCAAAAAATCCACAACTAAAGGAAAAATTGACAGTCTGTATCACCAAAAAAAAAACACAATTTGGAAACCGGCTAATATTAAGAAGTTAACGGAATCTCAAAATGAACTTTCATTCGTTTCAATCCATATGGCCAATTTTGTTCGATATGGCATCATTCTATGTGACCATTATATATATTATAAGTCTAACTATGTTGTTGGTATATGTCAATGAAATTTAATTTTGTTTATTGAAATATTGACGGAATATGAAAGGAGTGGTGGGTCTGATGGTGGACTTTCAAACATTACTAAGTACCGTTTTTGCCATCTCCTATTAATGATTACTGGTCTTTAATGGACGGATTTTTTTTGGTTAGTTGTCAAATTACCCGTCTTTAGAGTAAACCAGCTTTTATGAAAGCGACTCTCAATAACTCAATTATAAATAATTATTTTCAGCAATAAAAATGTCTCCAATATTTATGCCTCTAGGCATTAGGTACTGGAGAAAAATGCGAACAGAGGATTTGATAAGTTAAACTAATTTAAGGTGGTCGAATTTCGACCACGGGATATACTAGTAAATATGTAATATGTAAAAATATAAGTATGTGTGTATTTACAGGTAATT
This sequence comes from Sphenella marginata, assembly GCA_951509765.1. Lineage (NCBI taxonomy): Eukaryota > Metazoa > Arthropoda > Insecta > Diptera > Tephritidae > Sphenella > Sphenella marginata. The sequence continues at coordinate 66,988,745 of OX608078.1, read as the reverse complement.
CTTATTTACTGACACTTTGGCCAAACCCCCCCCCCCCCCCCCCCCGAAATTTTTTTCTGGCTACGCGCCTGCTGCGGGATCTTAATTAATGCAATTATTAACACTATTAACTTTTAAATTCATTAATATCTATTTTTATAAAAGAAATTTTCGCAAAACAAAATACACAACTGATGATTGTTCAGAATTCACTGACCCCACCTTCTGCACGAATATTTCTTTGGAAATAAAAACACACTTTTGGTTCTACTTAATTGTTAATAATTCTCACTGTAATTTAATCTTTTTAATTTTTTGGAGACTACACCTTTAGTTAAATTATATATTCTTTATACAATACTAGCAGACCCGGCAGACGTTGTTCTGCCTGACCAGTGACTTCCCTAGAAATACATTTTCAAATAGTTTTCTTTAACTTTTAACATTCCATTTATTGCAGTGCTTTAGGATATACAATGTGAAATATCATCTAAAGTGTGCATTGAATCAAACGTTACTGTCGTATGAAGAGTTTAACACACTGTTGACTGAGGTCGAAGCCTGCGTGAATTCCCGCCCGCTGTGTGACAATTCTGCTGAAGCAGGAGACTTAGAGGTCCTAACTCCTGGACACTTTATTGTAGGGGAACCACTGAAAGCTATCCCAGAACCTGGGGGTCAAGGGTTCTGTGGAAGTCTTCATCAGCGGTGGCAAGCGATCTCTGCTATGAGGCAACATTTTTGGCATCGTTGGCGAGATGAATATTTAGTAAGCTTACAACACCGCACAAAATGGTTTCGTCCGTCCTGCAACATTGAAGTAGGCGATGTAGTTGCTGTTTTCAGCGATCCTAATCCTCCAACTAAGTGGATCCTTGCACGCGTGATTAAGTGCCACCCTGGAGCTGATGGACGTGTACGGGTAGTAACCTTGAAGACACCGCATGGAGAGTTGGAGCGACCAATCGTTAAACTTTGTCTTCTCCCCACAAAGGAAGACTTATTTTGCGATAATTTGAATTAAAATTTTGTATTGAACATACCAAGTTAGTTCAAGGGCGGCGGTATGTTGAGGTCGAATTTGCACCATAAATAGTTTAATGGTAAATGATACAGCATGAACAATCATGTGTACTTTTGACACTTTTTTCATTGCTTTGCCTTTGCTTTTCGTTCTTTTTCTTTTTCTTGTGTTCTTCCCGCTACAACCGCCCGCCAATAATAGTTTTTATAATGGGGGGGATCGGGGGTTATTATCAGAGCAAGTCTGAGAGGTCACAACTAAATTTCTGCAACGGTTCACTCATTTGGAGCTGTAAGAAATTCGCGCAAAACTATCAGACTTGCTCTGCATAAGATCAACTTAGCATCTCAACTACATAGCATGTTAACAATAGCAAGAGTGATTAGAACTCAACTCTTTTGAAATTCAAATTAACCGCAAGCAAATATCGTAAAAATGAGTGTCTCTCGTTATTGTAGTCACGGTTGCCATAAGCTTAACCAAAAAAATTACCATGAAGTTAAAAACAATTACCAATCAGTACACAACGCAGTCGTATTGAATTATCAGAGAAAGTAACAATTAGATTGTACTTATACTTGGCAGGTGATAATAAAAATTGGCAAAAAAGGATTGAAAAAGTTTTAAAGTAAAAGCCCGGTATGCTGTTGAAAAGGAAATGCTCAAGAAATATTTTTAATTATTTCTTGACCTTGAAATTGTCATGAATAGCCAAGAAATTTTGACGTTCCGTTCTGCATGTTGAATATTTGCAGTTTGCCGCTTTTTATATGAATTTCAATATTATTTTGAAAAGTAGAAGAGATTCTGACGCAACATATTTTTCTTAAGTGTCATTTTATATACATACATAGAGTTTTTGGATTTCTTTTGAACAGCCTAAAGCCCTGAAAAAGAAAAATATTTTCCAATCCCAAAGGAGGAGCGACCAAGCACGTTCATTGATGCATTAAATAATTGTTCCATGTCGTTGCTCCTAGCGAACGGTCTTTCTCTTCCCTTCCAAGGTTATCTAAGAAGTACAATATGGCAGGAGAGGCTGGCTCTACTTAACATCCACTCTACTTTTAAATTAACTCCTGAAGAAATCCTAAACAAAATTTCAAAACAAACAAGAAAATTAAATATTGTTTTGTACACGGCTAAAAGTTTTAGCCTAGATTTAAAACTTTTTTGGGCTGCGTATACACCTAGACCAGTATTGTATAGATAAGTGTTGTTTGGAATTTCCAGTAATATTAACTTCCTTTGACTAATGTCAATATTTTTGTATGAAAGTATGAGTAAAAACACAATAAAAATACTGCAACTCAAAGTTACGAACTTTGTGGAAAATTCTTGAAAATTCAACAAAACTCGAAAAACTTTCATCAACATTTTTAATTTTTTAGTACAAATTTTTATATTTTTTTCGAGCATGCAGTTTTGTGGCCCGTTCAATTGAAGTGAACAAAGATACCAATCTTAAGCCGCTTTAAGAGTTACTCGATTTTTGGCAATTTTTTTTCTACCCGACCAAGTGCATTATCTTCCATACAAATTTATAAGCGTAATATTTTTATATTGAACAAAATTCTCTACCTACTGAGCTACGGCGCACTCAATTTTGTGCGAAAACTACACAAATTCGCTGCGTATTCGACTTTTGTAGTATTTTTGTTTATCCCAGTTAAGTTTTAAATCTAAATGGCAAAAAATTGAGAATTTGTGAAGGTGATTGAAAGGTTTGGAATTTATTTCCAAAAAGTTTTAAAACTTGTGTAAACCAATGAATGGTTTAAAATTTAGGCTAAAATTTTTAGCCGTGTAGAAAGAGAAAAATTTCAGGCTAACATTTTTTCCATACAATCAATTGCCAGAGTGTATCTCATAAAAAAATGCATACCTCCAATTATTATATATTTTGATATGTTTTCATGGGCCAGGAGCTTTGCATAGGCATATTATATTTAACAAAAAATGCTTCATTAATTTGTAATAATTCATCAAAGTTTTCACCAAAACCCAAAGCTGTTAAGTACAGTATCTGATTGTTTTGTTGTACATACAGCAGTGGCGCAGGTGGTGAGCGTGCCGGCTATGATGCGTGCGTTCGTAGGTTCAAGGACGTGTATTTGCCTTAAAATATACGAAAACTTTTTATTATATTTTTTTTTTAAATTTATTATATTTGTAATCCAATATTTTTCTGTTTATTATGTTTATGACATCTATCTTGGAGTGAAAACCCCAAATTTTTTGAAAAAATATAAAAAATTATTCCAATTTATCAATTTATATTTTATAAGAAATATATTAAATTTAATATGGAAAAGTAAAACCACAGTTTGTAGCTTCTTCAATTTTATATTTACGAAATAATTAGAAATCGCGTTAATTTTCCTAAAGACATCAACTACTTTCTTCCTAAAAATTTTTATTTGTAAAAGAGTCGACATATAACCCAATATTTCAATATTTTTCTGTTTATGACATCTATCTTCGAGTGAAAAAACCAATTTTTTTGAAAAAAAAGCTAAACAATTATTTCAAATTATCAATATATATTTTTTAAGAAATATATCATATTTAATATACAAAAAGTAAAAACGCAGTTTGTAGCTTCTTCAATTTTATATTCACGAAATAGTTTGAAATTGCGTTAATTTTCCTAAAGACATCAACTATTTTCTTCCTAAAAATTTTAATTTGTAAAAGAGTCGACATATAACCGGAATCCTTACATATTTAGGCTAATTGGGCCAGTTAAGATACATATGTGTTTTCAATATTTCCGAGTTGAATTTGACGAAAGAAACCAGAAAACCATCATATGTGAAAGTTGTAGTATTATCCCGCTAAACGGACTTCAAAAAATCCACAACTAAAGGAAAAATTGACAGTCTGTATCACCAAAAAAAAAACACAATTTGGAAACCGGCTAATATTAAGAAGTTAACGGAATCTCAAAATGAACTTTCATTCGTTTCAATCCATATGGCCAATTTTGTTCGATATGGCATCATTCTATGTGACCATTATATATATTATAAGTCTAACTATGTTGTTGGTATATGTCAATGAAATTTAATTTTGTTTATTGAAATATTGACGGAATATGAAAGGAGTGGTGGGTCTGATGGTGGACTTTCAAACATTACTAAGTACCGTTTTTTCCATCTCCTATTAATGATTACTGGTCTTTAATGGACGGATTTTTTTTGGTTAGTTGTCAAATTACCCGTCTTTAGAGTAAACCAGCTTTTATGAAAGCGACTCTCAATAACTCAATTATAAATAATTATTTTCAGCAATAAAAATGCCTCCAATATTTATGCCTCTAGGCATTAGGTACTGGAGAAAAATGCGAACAGAGTATTTGATAAGTTAAACTAATTTAAGGTGGTGGAATTTCGACCACGGGATATACTAGTAAATATGTAATATGTAAAAATATAAGTATGTGTGTATTTACAGGTAATTCTTATTTACTGACACTTTGGCCAAACCCCCCCCCCCCGAAATTTTTTTCTGGCTCCTGCGCCTGCTGCGGGATCTTAATTAATGCAATTATTAACACTATTAACTTTTAAATTCATTAATATCTATTTTTATAAAAGAAATTTTCGCAAAACAAAATACACAACTGATGATTGTTCAGAATTCACTGACCCCACCTTCTGCACGAATATTTCCTTTGGAAATAAAAACACACTTTTGGTTCTACTTAATTGTTAATAATTCTCACTGTAATTTAATCTTTTTAATTTTTTGGAGACTACACCTTTAGTTAAATTATATATTCTTTATACAATACTAGCAGACCCGGCAGACGTTGTTCTGCCTGACCAGTGACTTCCCTAGAAATACATTTTCAAATAGTTTTCTTTAACTTTTAACATTCCATTTATTGCAGTGCTTTAGGATATACAATGTGAAATATCATCTAAAGTGTGCATTGAATCAAACGTTACTGTCGTATGAAGAGTTTAACACACTGTTGACTGAGGTCGAAGCCTGCGTGAATTCCCGCCCGCTGTGTGACAATTCTGCTGAAGCAGGAGACTTAGAGGTCCTAACTCCTGGACACTTTATTGTAGGGGAACCACTGAAAGCTATCCCAGAACCTGAGGGTCAAGGGTTCTGTGGAAGTCTTCATCAGCGGTGGCAAGCGATCTCTGCTATGAGGCAACATTTTTGGCATCGTTGGCGAGATGAATATTTAGTAAGCTTACAACACCGCACAAAATGGTTTCGTCCGTCCTGCAACATTGAAGTAGGCGATGTAGTTGCTGTTTTCAGCGATCCTAATCCTCCGACTAAGTGGATCCTTGCACGCGTGATTAAGTGCCACCCTGGAGCTGATGGACGTGTACCGGTAGTAACCTTGAAGACACCGCATGGAGAGTTGGAGCGACCAATCGTTAAACTTTGTCTTCTCCCCACAAAGGAAGACTTATTTTGCGATAATTTGAATTAAAATTTTGTATTGAACATACCAAGTTAGTTCAAGGGCGGCGGTATGTTGAGGTCGAATTTGCACCATAAATAGTTTAATGGTAAATGATACAGCATGAACAATCATGTGTACTTTTGACACTTTTTTCATTGCTTTGCCTTTGCTTTTCGTTCTTTTTCTTTTTCTTGTGTTCTTCCCGCTACAACCGCCCGCCAATAATAGTTTTTATAATGGGGGGGATCGGGGGTTATTATCAGAGCAAGTCTGAGAGGTCACAACTAAATTTCTGCAACGGTTCACTCATTTGGAGCTTTAAGAAATTCGCGCAAAACTATCAGACTTGCTCTGCATAAGATCAACTTAGCATCTCAACTACATAGCATGTTAACAATAGCAAGAGTGATTAGAACTCAACTCTTTTGAAATTCAAATTAACCGCAAGCAAATATCGTAAAAATTAGTGTCTCTCGTTATTGTAGTCACGGTTGCCATAAGCTTAACCAAAAAAATTACCAAGAAGTTAAAAACAATTACCAAGCAGTACACAACGCAGTCGTATTGAATTATCAGAGAAAGTAACAATTAGATTGTACTTATACTTGGCAGGTGATAATAAAAATTGGCAAAAAAGGATTGAAAAAGTTTTAAAGTAAAAGCCCGGTATGCTGTTGAAAAGGAAATGCTCAAGAAATATTTTTAATTATTTCTTGACCTTGAAATTGTCATGAATAGCCAAGAAATTTTGACGTTCCGTTCTGCATGTTGAATAATTGAAGTTTGCCGCTTTTTATATGAATTTCAATATTATTTTGAAAAGTAGAAGAGATTCTGACGCAACATATTTTTCTTAAGTGTCATTTTATATACATACATAGAGTTTTTGGATTTCTTTTGAACAGCCTAAAGCCCTGAAAAAGAAAAATATTTTCCAATCCCAAAGGAGGAGCGACCAAGCACGTTCATTGATGCATTAAATAATTGTTCCATGTCGTTGCTCCTAGCGAACGGTCTTTCTCTTCCCTTCCAAGGTTATCTAAGAAGTACAATATGGCAGGAGAGGCTGGCTCTACTTAACATCCACTCTACTTTTAAATTAACTCCTGAAGAAATCCTAAACAAAATTTCAAAACAAACAAGAAAATTAAATATTGTTTTGTACACGGCTAAAAGTTTTAGCCTAGATTTAAAACTTTTTTGGGCTGCGTATACACCTAGACCAGTATTGTATAGATAAGTGTTGTTTGGAATTTCCAGTCATATTAACTTCCTTTGACTAATGTCAATATGTATGAAAGTATGAGTAAAAACACAATAAAAATACTGCAACTCAAAGTTACGAACTTTGTGGAAAATTCTTGAAAATTCAACAAAACTCGAAAAACTTTCATCAACATTTTTAATTTTTTAGTACAAATTTTTATATTTTTTTCGAGCATGCAGTTTTGTGGCCCGTTCAATTGAAGTGAACAAAGATACCAATCTTAAGCCGCTTTAAGAGTTACTCGATTTTTGGCAATTTTTTTTCTACCCGACCAAGTGCATTATCTTCCATACAAATTTATAAGCGTAATATTTTTATATTGAACAAAATTCTCTACCTACTGAGCTACGGCGCACTCAATTTTGTGCGAAAACTACACAAATTCGCTGCGTATTCGACTTTTGTAGTATTTTTGTTTATCCCAGTTAAGTTTTAAATCTAAATGGCAAAAAATTGAGAATTTGTGAAGGTGATTGAAAGGTTTGGAATTTATTTCCAAAAAGTTTTAAAACTTGTGTAAACCAATGAATGGTTTAAAATTTAGGCTAAAATTTTTAGCCGTGTAGAAAGAGAAAAATTTCAAATAAATAAAAGTATCTATATATTAATAGGCTAACATTTTTTCCATACAATCAATTGCCAGAGTGTATCTAATAAAAAAATGCATACCTCCAATTATTATATACTTTGATATGTTTTCATGGGCCAGGAGCTTTGCATAGGCATATTATATTTAACAAAAAATGCTTCATTAATTTGTAATAATTCATCAAAGTTTTCACCAAAACCCAAAGCTGTTAAGTACAGTATCTGATTGTTTTGTTGTACATACAGTAGTGGCGCAGGTGGTGAGCGTGCCGGCTATGATGCGTGCGTTCGTAGGTTCAAGGACGTGTATTTGCCTTAAAATATAGGAAAACTTTTTATTATATTTTGTTTTTAAATTTATTATATTTGTAATCCAATATTTTTCTGTTTATTATGTTTATGACATCTATCTTGGAGTGAAAAACCCAAATTTTTTGAAAAAATATAAAAATTATTCCAATTTATCAATTTATATTTTATAAGAAATATATTAAATTTAATATGGAAAAGTAAAAACACAGTTTGTAGCTTCTTCAATTTTATATTTACGAAATAATTAGAAATCGCGTTAATTTTCCTAAAGACATCAACTACTTTCTTCCTAAAAATTTTTATTTGTAAAAGAGTCGACATATAACCCAATATTTCAATATTTTTCTGTTTATGACATCTATCTTCGAGTGAAAAAACCAATTTTTTTTAAAAAAAAAAGCTAAACAATTATTTCAATTTATCAATATATATTTTTTAAGAAATATATCATATTTAATATACAAAAAGTAAAAACGCAGTTTGTAGCTTCTTCAATTTTATATTCACGAAATAGTTTGAAATTGCGTTAATTTTCCTAAAGACATCAACTATTTTCTTCCTAAAAATTTTAATTTGTAAAAGAGTCGACATATAACCGGAATCCTTACATATTTAGGCTAATTGGGCCAGTTAAGATACATATGTGTTTTCAATATTTCCGAGTTGAATTTGACGAAAGAAACCAGAAAACCATCATATGTGAAAGTTGTAGTATTATCCCGCTAAACGGACTTCAAAAAATCCACAACTAAAGGAAAAATTTACAGTCTGTATCACCAAAAAAAAACACAATTTGGAAACCGGCTAATATTAAGAAGTTAACGGAATCTCAAAATGAACTTTCATTCGTTTCAATCCATATGGCCAATTTTGTTCGATATGGCATCATTCTATGTGACCATTATATATATTATAAGTCTAACTATGTTGTTGGTATATGTCAATGAAATTTAATTTTGTTTATTGAAATATTGACGGAATATGAAAGGAGTGGTGGATGGTGGACTTTCAAACATTACTAAGTACCGTTTTTGCCATCTCCTATTAATGATTACTGGTCTTTAATGGACGGATTTTTTTTGGTTAGTTGTCAAATTACCCGTCTTTAGAGTAAACCAGCTTTTATGAAAGCGACTCTCAATAACTCAATTATAAATAATTATTTTCAGCAATAAAAATGTCTCCAATATTTATGCCTCTAGGCATTAGGTACTGGAGAAAAATGCGAACAGAGGATTTGATAAGTTAAACTAATTTAAGGTGGTCGAATTTCGACCACGGGATATACTAGTAAATATGTAATATGTAAAAATATAGGTATGTGTGTATTTACAGGTAATTCTTATTTACTGACACTTTGGCAATGCAATTATTAACACTATTAACTTTTAAATTCATTAATATCTATTTTTATAAAAGAAATTTTCGCAAAACAAAATACACAACTGATGATTGTTCAGAATTCACTGACCCCACCTTCTGCACGAATATTTCCTTTGGAAATAAAAACACACTTTTGGTTCTACTTAATTGTTAATAATTCTCACTGTAATTTAATCTTTTTAATTTTTTGGAGACTACACCTTTAGTTAAATTATATATTCTTTATACAATACTAGCAGACCCGGCAGACGTTGTTCTGCCTGACCAGTGACTTCCCTAGAAATACATTTTCAAATAGTTTTCTTTAACTTTTAACATTCCATTTATTGCAGTGCTTTAGGATATACAATGTTTCTGGCTTTAAAGTCTTTGGTATAAACAAATAAATTTTTTGGATGTCCAACTCAAAAAACGGATGTTTTGAACTCAATGGGTATGACAAAAACCATTATGCGCTGCTGAGCAGATGTATAGTTAGTAGGTACTTATTTAATTATATCCTATATCTACCTATAATACTCTGGATATGTATGAACGTCAATAACAAACAAAAAAAATTAAGTGCTTTGATTAAGATTTAAGAACGTTAAAATGTCACTAAAGCAAATACATTCAGGGATATAACGAATTGAAATATTACTTAGCTTGTGGTCCTGGAACTGCCCACTTTTCCAAAGAATTTACAAATGTAGCCTATGTATGTCGTACCCAGCGAAGATTTTAACGTATTGGAAAAGTTTAAAATAGATCAACCATAAATTTGAAGTACAAATAAAGCACTGAATGCAAAAAATGCGGGCGTGGCACGGCCCACATTTCCCCAATTATATAATTCTTGACCAAGGGACACACATATCCAAAAATTATTAGTTTAGACAAAAAATATTCAAAGTTATGATGATTTAAATTTTATATAGATTGGGGGCGTGTCACAACAAACTTCTGAACCAATCTGGAAATTTAGAGAAGATCTAACATAAACTTTGAACTTATTGACTTACAAACAAAACACAAAAAATGTGGGCGTGGGACCGCCCACTTTTCCCAAATTATATCCATCTTGACTAAAGGACACACATATCCAAAAATCTTTAATTTAGACCTAATATGTTCAGAGTTATGAAGAATTTAAATTTTATATAGCCTGGGGGCGTGGCACTGGCTACTTTTCCAAAAATTCATATAGCCTGAATCGTACACAACAATTTTCTTAACTAATCTTGAAAGTTTAAAAGAGATCGACCATAAACTTTGGACATTATTGAAGTACAAACAAAACACAAAAAAAGGGGCGTGGCACCGCCCACTTTTCCAAAATTACATAAATCTTGACCAAAGGACACACATATCCAGAAATCATTAATTTAGACCAAATATGTTCAGAGCTATGAAGAATTTAAATTTTATATAGCCTGGGGGCGTGGCACCGCCTACTATTCCAAAAATTGACAGTTGACAGTTTAAAAGAGATCGACCATAAACTTTGGACATTATTGAAGTACAAACAAAACACAAAAAATGTGGGCGTGGCCCACTTTTCCAAAATTATATACATCTTGACTAAAGGACACACATATCCAAAAATCTTTAATTTAGACCCAATATGTTCAGAGTTATGAAGAATTTAAATTTTATATAGCCTGGGGGCGTGGCACTGGCTACTTTTCCAAAAATTGATATAGCCTGAATCGTACACAACAATTTTCTTAACCAATCTTGAAAATTTAAAAGAGATCGACCATAAACTTTGGACATTATTGAAGTACAAACAAAACACAAAAAATGTGGGCGTGGCAACTCCCACTTTTCTAAAATTACATAAATCGTGACTAAAGGACACACATATCCAGAAATCATTAATTTAGACCAAATATGTTCAGAGCTATGAAGAATTTAATTTTTATATAGCCTGGGGACGTGGCACCGCCTACTTTTCCAAAAATTGATATAGCCTAAATCGTACACAACAATCTTCTGAACCAATCTTGAAAGTTTAAAAGAGATCGACCATAAACTTTGGACATTATTGAAGTACAAACAAAACACAAAAAATGTGGGCGTGGCACCGCCCACTTTTCCAAAATTACATAAATCTTGACCAAAGGACACAGATATCCAAAAATCATTAATTTAGACCAAATATGTTCAGAGTTATGAAGAATTGTAGTTTTATATAGCCTGGGGGCGTGGCACCGCCCACTTTTCCAAAAATTAATATAGCCTATGCTTTAACCCATGATCTCAAGAATATACTGTGAAAATTTCATAAAAATCGGTTGAGTACTTTGGACGCCCATAAAGGACACACAGACACACATTCATTTTTATTTATAAGATAAGGCAAACAGCTCTATGAAAAAGCTTTTGTATGTATAATAATTTTTTTCTTGAATTCAGATGAATCTAAAATTCACTCTAAGCGGACACAGTCATCACCACTTTTGATATGATAGCTATATTATATGAGCTTATTCTTGGGTCAGCCTTGGTCCACCTAATGGTCAATTTCTTGGAAACGGGTTCGCAGATGAACCTGAAAACTGTTCCTTGTGAAAACTCTCATCAACACCTTTAATTTGATACGCATATTGTTAAAATACATTCGGGGTATCTGGTCCACATTTCGATCAATATCTCAGGATTCCAGAAACTTTTTTAACTTTTCCTTTCTGAAGAACCTTCTCGGGGCACAAACAAATACAAAAAAAAAAATAGTGAAATCGGTCCAGCCGTTCTCAATTGATGAGTTACTATACATTTTTCATTTTCACAGTGAACACAATACCGGTTTTAATTTTGCGTTTGAAAGAACGTGCGCATAAGAAAAAATGTCACGTAAAATTAATGGCGATGTATGTGGAAAATGACTTCCATTATTTTCCTGCTTTCCGACTTATTTTTATATTATACCAGGGTCATCCCTGGTCCTCATTTTTGGATATCTCGTAAGCGGGGTAGCATAGGGTCCTGAAAATCACCTCTTTTTTAAGCACTCATCAACACCTTTTATTCGACACACATATCGTATAAACACCTTCTAAGGTCACCCCTGGTCCTCATATTGGGATATCTCGTAAGCGGGGTAGCATAGGGTCCTGAAAATCACCTCTTTTTTAAACACTCATCAACACCTTTTATTCGACACCCATATCGTATAAACACCTTCTAAGGTCACCCCTGGTCCACCTTTTGGTAGATATCTCGGAAAACGGGTCGCATAGGGTCTTGAAAATCACCTCTTTTTTAAATACTCATCAATACCTTTCATTTGATACCCATATTGTAGAAAACCCGTCTGGGGTCACACCTGGTCCATATTTTGGGAAATACCTCGAATACGGGGTCTTATATGGGACTAATAACTACACTATGTTCAAGCGCTCGTCAACACCTTTCATTTGAAACCCATATCGTACAAACACTTTCTGGAGTCACCCCTGGTCCACATTTGGGTCAATATTTCGGAAAAGGGACCCCATATGGGACGCAAAACCACTCCATGTTAGAACACTCATCAATAGCTTTCATTTGATACCCATATCGTCCAAACACTTTCTGGAGTCACCCCTGGTCCACATTTTGTGGAATATCTCCAAAACCTTCCCGGTTTCTTATACTTTTTTTGGCCATAAACCATGTCGGGCTCAATCAAAAACTACGTGCAAACTTTCGTTTAATTCGGTCCTGCCGTTCTGGAGTTATAGCGTCAGCAAGGAAAATAGGCTCCATATTTATATATAGACTAGCAGACCCGGCCGACGTTGTTCTGCCTGACCAGTGACTTCCCTAGAAATACATTTTCAAATATTTTTCTTTAACTTTTAACATTCCATTTATTGCAGTGCTTTAGGATATACAATGTTTCTGGCTTTAGAGTCTTTGGTATAAACAAATAAATTTTTTGGATGTCCAACTCAAAAAACGGATCTTTTGAACTCAATGGGTATGACAAAAACCATTATGCGCTGCTGAGCAGATGTATAGTTAGTACTTATTTAATTATATCCTATATCTACCTATAATACTCTGGATATGTATGAACGGCAATAACAAACAAAAAAAATTAAGTGCTTTGATTAAGATTTAAGAACGTTAAAATGTCACTAAAGCAAATACATTCAGGGATATAACGAATTGAAATATTACTTAGCTTGTGGTCCTGGAACTGCCCACTTCTCCAAAGAATTTACAAATGTAGCCTATGTATGTCGTACCCAACGAAGATTTTAACGTATTGGAAAAGTTTAAAACAGATCAACCATAAACTTTGGACATTATTGAAGTACAAGCAAAGCACTGAATACAAAAAATGTGGGCGTGGCACGGCCCACATTTCCCAAATTATATAATTCTTGACCAAGGGACACACATATCCAAAAATCATTAGCTTAGACCTAATATGTTCAGAGTTATGAAGAATTTAAATTTTATATAGCCTGGCGGCGTGGCACTGGCTACTTTTCCAAAAATTCATATAGCCTCAATCGTACACAACAATTTTCTTAACCAATCTTGACAGTTTAAAAGAGATCGACCATAAGCTTTGGACATTATTGAAGTACAAACAAAACACAAAAAATGTGGGCGTGGCACCGCCCACTTTTCCAAAATTACATAAATCTTGACCAAAGGACACACATATTCAGAAATCATTAATTTAGACCAAATATGTTCAGAGCTATGAAGAATTTAAATTTTATATAGCCTTGGGGAGTGGCACCGCCCACTTTTCCAAAATTACATAAATCTTGACTAAAGGACACACATATCCAGAAATCATTAATTTAGACCAAATATGTTCAGAGCTATGAAGAATTTAAATTTTATATAGCCTGTGGGCGTGGCACCGCCTACTTTTCCAAAAATTGATATAGCCTAAATCGTACACAACAATGTTCTGAACCAATCTTGAAAGTTTAAAAGAGGTCGACCATAAACTTTGGACATTATTGAAAAACTATTAATTTAGACCAAATATGTTCAGAGCTATGAAGAATTTAAATTTTATATAGCCTGGGGGCGTGGCACCGCCTACTTTTCCAAAAATTGATATAGCCTGAATCGTACACAACAATTTTCTTAACCAATCTTGAAAGTTTAAAAGCGATCGACCATAAACTTTATACATTATTGAAGTACAAACAAAACACAAAAAATGTGGGCGTGGCACCGCCCACTTTTCCAACATTACATAAATCTTGACTAAAGGACACACATATCCAGAAATCATTAATTTAGACCAAATATGTTCAGAGCTATGAAGAATTTAAATTGTATATAGCCTGGGGGCGTGGCACCGCCTACTTTTCCAAAAATTGATATAGCCTAAATCATACACAACAATCTTCTGAACCAATCTTGAAAGTTTAAAAGAGATCGACCATAAAATTTGGACATTATTGAAGTACAAACAAAACACAAAAAATGTGGGCGTTGCACCGCCCACTTTTCCAAAATTACATAAATCTTGACCAATGGACACACATATCCAAAAATCATTAATTTAGACCAAATATGTTCAGAGTTATGAAGAATTGTAGTTTTATATAGCCTGGGGGCGTGGCACCGCCCACTTTTCCAAAAATAAATATAGCCTATGCTTTAACCCATGATCTCAAGAATATACTGTGAAAATTTCATAAAAATCGGTTGAGTACTTTGGACGCCCATAAAGGACACACAGACACACAGACACACAGACACACAGACACACATTCATTTTTATACCTAGTAGTGCTTCGCACACAAGGTATATTAACTTCATTCGCCTAACGGTAGTATGTAACGGCATAAACGAATCGAGATAGATATTGACTTATATATATCAAAATGTTCAGGAGGAAAAGAGAAATTGATTGAGCCATGTCCGTCCGTCCGTCCGTCCGTCCGTCCGTCCGTCTGTAAACACGGTAACTTGAGTAAATCTTGAGATATCTCAATGAAACTTGGTATGCAGGTTCCTTTTTACTTATCTCTGAACGCTATTGAAAATAGGCAAAATCGGTTAAAAGCCACGCCCACTTTCTATATATATAATATTTTCGAAAATACAAAAAGAGTGATTATTCAGTACATAATACACCTATAAGGATAAAATTTGGTGTGTACCTTAGCGTTAAGGCAGAAAATAAATTTCTGAAGAAATTTTTAAAAAAGGGCGTGGCACCGCCCACTTTTGATTAAGTCAAATTTGGAAATATTATTAATCATAAATCAAAAACCGCTCAAGATAGGCAAATAAAATTCAGCACACATATTTCTATTAGTACAGGCAATATTTCGAAAAAAAATTAGCGAAATCGGATTAGGTCCAGGCCCAATTTTATACGAAAGATTTTGAAAAGGATCATGGATATATTGAATATGCTATAACTTTGCTTAAACTAGCTGTATATCATTTCTATTTCACCCCTAAAGTGTTCGTGGGCAAAGAAAGTCGAAAGCACCAAATTTTTGGAAAATGGGCGTGGCCCCGCCCCTTTATGGGGGATTATTCTACAAAACTTTCCATGCCATAACTCCGGTAAAAATTTACTTATTGAAACGATATTTAGAGAAAGTGTTCAACATATAAAGCTAACTCTTTGCTGAAAAAATTAACAAAATCGGTGAATGGACACGCCCACTTTTTGAACACAGTTCCAAAAAATTTCTTCGTAAAATTAAAATCGCGATATTTCCTCCGTTGTATAAGTTATATAAATAAGATTTTACACACATAACAAGCTTTTTCAGCAAAACAGAACTGTATAAAAATTTTGTGGATTTTGGTGAAGTAGGCGTGGCGCCGCCCTCTTTTTAGCATAAAAGGTCAGCTATTTTCAAAAGCAATTGCTTGAAATTTCAAGAAGGTATTTCAATGAAAGTTAGTGAGATGCTTCCCAATAGTATATTGTATACTCCTGCCAAAAATTACGCAAATCGGATAGCAAACACGCAAAATATACGGACAAGTAGTTAACACCCTACTGCCTTTTTATACCTAGTAGTGCTTCGCACACAAGGTATATTAACTTCATTCGCCTAACGGTAGTATGTAACGGCATAAACGAATCGAGATAGATATTGACTTATATATATCAAAATGTTCAGGAGGAAAAGAGAAATTGATTGAGCCATGTCCGTCCGTCCGTCCGTCCGTCCGTCCGTCCGTCCGTCCGTCCGTCTGTAAACACGATAACTTGAGTAAATCTTGAGATATCTCAATGAAACTTGGTATGCAGGTTCCTTTTTACTTATCTCTGAACGCTATTGAAAATAGGCAAAATCGGTTAAAAGCCACGCCCACTTTCTATATATATAATATTTTCGAAAATACAAAAAGAGTGATTATTCAGTACATAATACACCTATAAGGATAAAATTTGGTGTGTACCTTAGCGTTAAGGCAGAAAATAAATTTCTGAAGAAATTTTTAAAAAAGGGCGTGGCACCGCCCACTTTTGATTAAGTCAAATTTGGAAATATTATTAATCATAAATCAAAAACCGCTCAAGATAGGCAAATAAAATTCAGCACACATATTTCTATTAGTACAGGCAATATTTCGAAAAAAAATTAGCGAAATCGGATTAGGTCCAGGCCCAATTTTATACGAAAGATTTTGAAAAGGATCATGGATATATTGAATATGCTATAACTTTGCTTAAACTAGCTGTATATCATTTCTATTTCACCCCTAAAGTGTTCGTGGGCAAAGAAAGTCGAAAGCACCAAATTTTTGGAAAATGGGCGTGGCCCCGCCCCTTTATGGGGGATTATTCTACAAAACTTTCCATGCCATAACTCCGGTAAAAATTGACTTATTGAAACGATATTTAGAGAAAGTGTTCAACATATAAAGCTAACTCTTTGCTGAAAAAATTAACAAAATCGGTGAATGGACACGCCCACTTTTTGAACACAGTTCCAAAAAATTTCTTCGTAAAATTAAAATCGCGATATTTCCTCCGTTGTATAAGTTATATAAATAAGATTTTACACACATAACAAGCTTTTTCAGCAAAACAGAACTGTATAAAAATTTTGTGGATTTTGGTGAAGTAGGCGTGGCGCCGCCCTCTTTTTAGCATAAAAGGTCAGCTATTTTCAAAAGCAATTGCTTGAAATTTCAAGAAGGTATTTCAATGAAAGTTAGTGAGATGCTTCCCAATAGTATATTGTATACTCCTGCCAAAAATTACGCAAATCGGATAGCAAACACGCAAAATATACGGACAAGTAGTTAACACCCTACTGCCTTTTTATACCTAGTAGTGCTTCGCACACAAGGTATATTAACTTCATTCGCCTAACGGTAGTATGTAACGGCATAAACGAATCGAGATAGATATTGACTTATATATATCAAAATGTTCAGGAGGAAAAGAGAAATTGATTGAGCCATGTCCGTCCGTCCGTCCGTCCGTCCGTCCGTCCGTCTGTAAACACGGTAACTTGAGTAAATCTTGAGATATCTCAATGAAACTTGGTATGCAGGTTCCTTTTTACTTATCTCTGAACGCTATTGAAAATAGGCAAAATCGGTTAAAAGCCACGCCCACTTTCTATATATATAATATTTTCGAAAATACAAAAAGAGTGATTATTCAGTACATAATACACCTATAAGGATAAAATTTGGTGTGTACCTTAGCGTTAAGGCAGAAAATAAATTTCTGAAGAAATTTTTAAAAAAGGGCGTGGCACCGCCCACTTTTGATTAAGTCAAATTTGGAAATATTATTAATCATAAATCAAAAACCGCTCAAGATAGGCAAATAAAATTCAGCACACATATTTCTATTAGTACAGGCAATATTTCGAAAAAAAATTAGCGAAATCGGATTAGGTCCAGGCCCAATTTTATACGAAAGATTTTGAAAAGGATCATGGATATATTGAATATGCTATAACTTTGCTTAAACTAGCTGTATATCATTTCTATTTCACCCCTAAAGTGTTCGTGGGCAAAGAAAGTCGAAAGCACCAAATTTTTGGAAAATGGGCGTGGCCCCGCCCCTTTATGGGGGATTATTCTACAAAACTTTCCATGCCATAACTCCGGTAAAAATTTACTTATTGAAACGATATTTAGAGAAAGTGTTCAACATATAAAGCTAACTCTTTGCTGAAAAAATTAACAAAATCGGTGAATGGACACGCCCACTTTTTGAACACAGTTCCAAAAAATTTCTTCGTAAAATTAAAATCGCGATATTTCCTCCGTTGTATAAGTTATATAAATAAGATTTTACACACATAACAAGCTTTTTCAGCAAAACAGAACTGTATAAAAATTTTGTGGATTTTGGTGAAGTAGGCGTGGCGCCGCCCTCTTTTTAGCATAAAAGGTCAGCTATTTTCAAAAGCAATTGCTTGAAATTTCAAGAAGGTATTTCAATGAAAGTTAGTGAGATGCTTCCCAATAGTATATTGTATACTCCTGCCAAAAATTACGCAAATCGGATAGCAAACACGCAAAATATACGGACAAGTAGTTAACACCCTACTGCCTTTTTATACCTAGTAGTGCTTCGCACACAAGGTATATTAACTTCATTCGCCTAACGGTAGTATGTAACGGCATAAACGAATCGAGATAGATATTGACTTATATATATCAAAATGTTCAGGAGGAAAAGAGAAATTGATTGAGCCATGTCCGTCCGTCCGTCCGTCCGTCCGTCCGTCCGTCCGTCTGTAAACACGATAACTTGAGTAAATCTTGAGATATCTCAATGAAACTTGGTATGCAGGTTCCTTTTTACTTATCTCTGAACGCTATTGAAAATAGGCAAAATCGGTTAAAAGCCACGCCCACTTTCTATATATATAATATTTTCGAAAATACAAAAAGAGTGATTATTCAGTACATAATACACCTATAAGGATAAAATTTGGTGTGTACCTTAGCGTTAAGGCAGAAAATAAATTTCTGAAGAAATTTTTAAAAAAGGGCGTGGCACCGCCCACTTTTGATTAAGTCAAATTTGGAAATATTATTAATCATAAATCAAAAACCGCTCAAGATAGGCAAATAAAATTCAGCACACATATTTCTATTAGTACAGGCAATATTTCGAAAAAAAATTAGCGAAATCGGATTAGGTCCAGGCCCAATTTTATACGAAAGATTTTGAAAAGGATCATGGATATATTGAATATGCTATAACTTTGCTTAAACTAGCTGTATATCATTTCTATTTCACCCCTAAAGTGTTCGTGGGCAAAGAAAGTCGAAAGCACCAAATTTTTGGAAAATGGGCGTGGCCCCGCCCCTTTATGGGGGATTATTCTACAAAACTTTCCATGCCATAACTCCGGTAAAAATTGACTTATTGAAACGATATTTAGAGAAAGTGTTCAACATATAAAGCTAACTCTTTGCTGAAAAAATTAACAAAATCGGTGAATGGACACGCCCACTTTTTGAACACAGTTCCAAAAAATTTCTTCGTAAAATTAAAATCGCGATATTTCCTCCGTTGTATAAGTTATATAAATAAGATTTTACACACATAACAAGCTTTTTCAGCAAAACAGAACTGTATAAAAATTTTGTGGATTTTGGTGAAGTAGGCGTGGCGCCGCCCTCTTTTTAGCATAAAAGGTCAGCTATTTTCAAAAGCAATTGCTTGAAATTTCAAGAAGGTATTTCAATGAAAGTTAGTGAGATGCTTCCCAATAGTATATTGTATACTCCTGCCAAAAATTACGCAAATCGGATAGCAAACACGCAAAATATACGGACAAGTAGTTAACACCCTACTGCCTTTTTATACCTAGTAGTGCTTCGCACACAAGGTATATTAACTTCATTCGCCTAACGGTAGTATGTAACGGCATAAACGAATCGAGATAGATATTGACTTATATATATCAAAATGTTCAGGAGGAAAAGAGAAATTGATTGAGCCATGTCCGTCCGTCCGTCCGTCCGTCCGTCCGTCCGTCCGTCTGTAAACACGATAACTTGAGTAAATCTTGAGATATCTCAATGAAACTTGGTATGCAGGTTCCTTTTTACTTATCTCTGAACGCTATTGAAAATAGGCAAAATCGGTTAAAAGCCACGCCCACTTTCTATATATATAATATTTTCGAAAATACAAAAAGAGTGATTATTCAGTACATAATACACCTATAAGGATAAAATTTGGTGTGTACCTTAGCGTTAAGGCAGAAAATAAATTTCTGAAGAAATTTTTAAAAAAGGGCGTGGCACCGCCCACTTTTGATTAAGTCAAATTTGGAAATATTATTAATCATAAATCAAAAACCGCTCAAGATAGGCAAATAAAATTCAGCACACATATTTCTATTAGTACAGGCAATATTTCGAAAAAAAATTAGCGAAATCGGATTAGGTCCAGGCCCAATTTTATACGAAAGATTTTGAAAAGGATCATGGATATATTGAATATGCTATAACTTTGCTTAAACTAGCTGTATATCATTTCTATTTCACCCCTAAAGTGTTCGTGGGCAAAGAAAGTCGAAAGCACCAAATTTTTGGAAAATGGGCGTAGCCCCGCCCTTTTATGGGGGATTATTCTACAAAACTTTCCATGCCATAACTCCGGTAAAAATTTACTTATTGAAACGATATTTAGAGAAAGTGTTCAACATATAAAGCTAACTCTTTGCTGAAAAAATTAACAAAATCGGTGAATGGACACGCCCACTTTTTGAACACAGTTCCAAAAAATTTCTTCGTAAAATTAAAATCGCGATATTTCCTCCGTTGTATAAGTTATATAAATAAGATTTTACACACATAACAAGCTTTTTCAGCAAAACAGAACTGTATAAAAATTTTGTGGATTTTGGTGAAGTAGGCGTGGCGCTGCCCTCTTTTTAGCATAAAAGGTCAGCTATTTTCAAAAGCAATTGCTTGAAATTTCAAGAAGGTATTTCAATGAAAGTTAGTGAGATGCTTCCCAATAGTATATTGTATACTCCTGCCAAAAATTACGCAAATCGGATAGCAAACACGCAAAATATACGGACAAGTAGTTAACACCCTACTGCCTTTTTATACCTAGTAGTGCTTCGCACACAAGGTATATTAACTTCATTCGCCTAACGGTAGTATGTAACGGCATAAACGAATCGAGATAGATATTGACTTATATATATCAAAATGTTCAGGAGGAAAAGAGAAATTGATTGAGCCATGTCCGTCCGTCCGTCCGTCCGTCCGTCTGTAAACACGATAACTTGAGTAAATCTTGAGATATCTCAATGAAACTTGGTATGCAGGTTCCTTTTTACTTATCTCTGAACGCTATTGAAAATAGGCAAAATCGGTTAAAAGCCACGCCCACTTTCTATATATATAATATTTTCGAAAATACAAAAAGAGTGATTATTCAGTACATAATACACCTATAAGGATAAAATTTGGTGTGTACCTTAGCGTTAAGGCAGAAAATAAATTTCTGAAGAAATTTTTAAAAAAGGGCGTGGCACCGCCCACTTTTGATTAAGTCAAATTTGGAAATATTATTAATCATAAATCAAAAACCGCTCAAGATAGGCAAATAAAATTCAGCACACATATTTCTATTAGTACAGGCAATATTTCGAAAAAAAATTAGCGAAATCGGATTAGGTCCAGGCCCAATTTTATACGAAAGATTTTGAAAAGGATCATGGATATATTGAATATGCTATAACTTTGCTTAAACTAGCTGTATATCATTTCTATTTCACCCCTAAAGTGTTCGTGGGCAAAGAAAGTCGAAAGCACCAAATTTTTGGAAAATGGGCGTGGCCCCGCCCCTTTATGGGGGATTATTCTACAAAGCTTTCCATGCCATAACTCCGGTAAAAATTGACTTATTGAAACGATATTTAGAGAAAGTGTTCAACATATAAAGCTAACTCTTTGCTGAAAAAATTAACAAAATCGGTGAATGGACACGCCCACTTTTTGAACACAGTTCCAAAAAATTTCTTCGTAAAATTAAAATCGCGATATTTCCTCCGTTGTATAAGTTATATAAATAAGATTTTACACACATAACAAGCTTTTTCAGCAAAACAGAACTGTATAAAAATTTTGTGGATTTTGGTGAAGTAGGCGTGGCGCCGCCCACTTTTTAGCATAAAAGGTCAGCTATTTTCAAAAGCAATTGCTTGAAATTTCAAGAAGGTATTTCAATGAAAGTTAGTGAGATGCTTCCCAATAGTATATTGTATACTCCTGCCAAAAATTACGCAAATCGGATAGCAAACACGCAAAATATACGGACAAGTAGTTAACACCCTACTGCCTTTTTATACCTAGTAGTGCTTCGCACACAAGGTATATTAACTTCATTCGCCTAACGGTAGTATGTAACGGCATAAACGAATCGAGATAGATATTGACTTATATATATCAAAATGTTCAGGAGGAAAAGAGAAATTGATTGAGCCATGTCCGTCCGTCCGTCCGTCCGTCCGTCCGTCTGTAAACACGATAACTTGAGTAAATCTTGAGATATCTCAATGAAACTTGGTATGCAGGTTCCTTTTTACTTATCTCTGAACGCTATTGAAAATAGGCAAAATCGGTTAAAAGCCACGCCCACTTTCTATATATATAATATTTTCGAAAATACAAAAAGAGTGATTATTCAGTACATAATACACCTATAAGGATAAAATTTGGTGTGTACCTTAGCGTTAAGGCAGAAAATAAATTTCTGAAGAAATTTTTAAAAAAGGGCGTGGCACCGCCCACTTTTGATTAAGTCAAATTTGGAAATATTATTAATCATAAATCAAAAACCGCTCAAGATAGGCAAATAAAATTCAGCACACATATTTCTATTAGTACAGGCAATATTTCGAAAAAAAATTAGCGAAATCGGATTAGGTCCAGGCCCAATTTTATACGAAAGATTTTGAAAAGGATCATGGATATATTGAATATGCTATAACTTTGCTTAAACTAGCTGTATATCATTTCTATTTCACCCCTAAAGTGTTCGTGGGCAAAGAAAGTCGAAAGCACCAAATTTTTGGAAAATGGGCGTGGCCCCGCCCCTTTATGGGGGATTATTCTACAAAACTTTCCATGCCATAACTCCGGTAAAAATTGACTTATTGAAACGATATTTAGAGAAAGTGTTCAACATATAAAGCTAACTCTTTGCTGAAAAAATTAACAAAATCGGTGAATGGACACGCCCACTTTTTGAACACAGTTCCAAAAAATTTCTTCGTAAAATTAAAATCGCGATATTTCCTCCGTTGTATAAGTTATATAAATAAGATTTTACACACATAACAAGCTTTTTCAGCAAAACAGAACTGTATAAAAATTTTGTGGATTTTGGTGAAGTAGGCGTGGCGCCGCCCTCTTTTTAGCATAAAAGGTCAGCTATTTTCAAAAGCAATTGCTTGAAATTTCAAGAAGGTATTTCAATGAAAGTTAGTGAGATGCTTCCCAATAGTATATTGTATACTCCTGCCAAAAATTACGCAAATCGGATAGCAAACACGCAAAATATACGGACAAGTAGTTAACACCCTACTGCCTTTTT